>VTPC01003202.1:0-36823 GCA_011009095.1 Ignelater luminosus
TTTTTTTACTCTTTTCAATTTAATAAATCTAATTACAAAAGCTTCCGAAAATTTACATATTATGAACTATCGTTAATTAAAGTAAAATTGGCAGTTGCAAGGTTATGGTATCAAAAGGCAGTTTGTTTACAAACAACACCCAAAATTAAATTTCCCGCTGGTGCATTTGACGGTAAAGTTGCTTTCCATAATAATCAGTTCAAGCGTTGGCCGCTGGAGGTTCAGCATGAGAAGTGTCGCCGCTGGTGGCAAATCCGTGTAACTACAACGTTACAGTACTCGTCCTGAAGCGGTAGGATCAATAAATTGAGAACCCGCTTGTTCCTAGCGCGAAATTCAAATTTGAATGTGTTAACCAAGAATTTAAATCTTGAAAGTGTGAATGGATAACATCTGCTTCCTTTGTTTTAAAATATTTTACCTTTAATAACACAAATGTTTAGAATTCTTTTTTTTTAATTTTATAGAGTATATAATTAATGATATTCTTTTGTTTTTAATGTGTTTTATGTTTTCCTATTAATTTAATTATACATACAGATATAAATCTTGTTCATACTGCTTTTACTTTATTTAAATAAAACATGATGGAACGAACTTTAAATATTTCATTTATAAACAAACTAGGAGCCTTGATATTTAAAAAAAAATATGAAACAAAATCAGTTCTTGAATTGTATTTCCGCTTACCAAGAATTTAGGTGGATCCCGGCAAGATTTAAAGATAAAGACGTTTTTATTTATAAAGCCAAACTTAGGAGGTTATCATGAGAAAGGATCTTAAAAAACTGAAAAAGAAATAATAATATCAATATGTGTTTTATTTCTTATAAATACATAGTTTGAAGATTTTTCCTTACTGAATTACTAATTTTAAGAAAAAGAAATTCTCAAGTACAAAAACAAGAACCAAAGATTGTTTAGGGAATAAATTCTTGAAAAATTCTAAAAATAAGACAGGGGAACATGCAAAGAAGAAAATTAAAATTAAACCTTACCTTCATTGCTGCCTAAAAAATTAAAATTTTAAAAACTGTTTTGGTATTCACAGAAAAGGTTTGAACAATTTGTTGAAGAACAGGTAAACTAGCAATACTTTACAAAGATATTTGGCTAGAAATACTACTGATGAATGTATACGTATAGCCTCCTTAGTACTTATAGTTTTCCTATATGAGCGTTACAGCCCCAGTGTTCAATACTGAGAAACCTTACTTTGCAAGATTCTCTAATATACTAAAAAGAAGACAGCTTATACGTTAATTCTTTTGTTCCAAACGCTGGAACTTAGAGAGTTTGGCAAAGATGTTCCTATACTTTCCGATCGTCAATAGATAAGTTTAGAGAAATCAAAGAATTTACTAGTTCAACTATATAGAAATAAAAATTAACAATTGGCATATGAAATACACAAAATTTCTTGGCATTGTCAGAATCAGAGTTAAGCAGAAGTCTCAGAATTAATACACATGAAAAAGTTCCAAACTACGTGTCTTAAAGACGATTCTTTAAATTTTCTCAAGACTGAATTAGAATATTTGTGATTGATTTCCAGTCCAGAAATAAAACTTGTTGCTTTAAGGCAAATCATCTAACGATTGTGTTTACAATTTTTGCCTGAAGCTGAAGCACCAAATACTATTTTTATAACGCCTTTTGAATTTTTTGGCTTCGACTTTTCCAATTGGTTAGATATTTTAGGCAGATTATTATTTTTGAATTGGCTAGCCAAGCTGCTCAAATTCTTTAAGCTTTTTCCCTATTAGGAGTCTGTCATCCTTCTTTTAATCAGGCCCAAGGTAGGTTTTAGTTTTCACAGGTGGTTTTATTACCAAGCTTGGTTTTGGAAGGTTTCACACTTTTCTAGTTTACTATATATCAGGTGTTTTTAATAAGTGTGATTTATCTGTTGATATTTTCAGGCCAACTAGACTTTCTGGCCTAATCTTTTTGAGCATATTGCTTTGTTTGAATCAAAAGGCCTTTTTTGACCACTCTAAAGTGGATGACACTGAGCAATATAATATTAAAATATAGAATGTTGCGTATACCCTAAGGTTGGTAAACACTGATCTAGATCAGGATTTGTTCTGTTTAAAAAGTACAGTTTTTCTGGATTTATTGTATTTAATAAAACGTAAGACTTTCAAAAGCTAAAGCTGCACAATGAGTATCACATTTTCCCAAAGATCATGAAAGAGTCTGGTACTGTTTTGAAAGAGGCTGTATTCCTAATGGTGATGGTTCAACCTGCACCAAAGCTAAAAGCTTGATCAAAGTATCTTCTCCATTTCGTTTTTCACATTACAGATGCTTAATTTGTCTACTCTACCCCCAAAACGTTTCTAAAGTGCTATGTGTTTCGAACCATTATTTTGTAATAAAAGTTTGAACAACAACAACAACAAAACAACCAAGCAGTAGCACTGTAAAAGTAGAAAATTAGAAGATGCATGTGCTACTAGAATTTGCACTACAAGTGTCCTTTATATTTAGTGTTTACACACAGAAAGAACTGCATTGATTTGTGCCAATACTTTCATGGAACTAAAAGTGGACTCTATTTTGCCTACCTTTACTCTCAAGACTGAGTCTGTTCAGGTATCAAACTTTAGCTAAAAATTGCTGACGTGTCTGTGTTTGCAAGACACTTAAAGAAAGAAGCAAAGAAACTTTGCTTTTATAATTATATAAATACAGTCTGGAAGGGTATAAGGATATTTTTCTCCAAAAGCATTAATGATGTAATTTTTTGGAATACCACTCTATACCTTTTGCTGTTTAACTGATAGATTATTATTGATCGTACTTTAAAAATTTCTATGCAAGATTCTTCAGAAAGTTCTAGCAAAACTATGAAATTGATATTGATAACTAGATATCGATTAATCGGTCTCTTCCATACAGACGTCAACAGTTCGTTCAAAAACGTTCCTTTCAAGGAGAATCTTTGGTTATTTTGCTCGTTTCTTCTTAGCATTTAGTTGCATAATTTATAAATCACTTTGATCTTCTTATTTCAGGAACAATGACCTTTTAGACAAAATTAAAAACCAGATTACATACTGTCTGCTAAGAATGATCTTTTTAACTTCAATGTCAAAACATGTTTTTGTGGTTAATAAATGATTATGCTTCTTCATTTCTTTTTATTTTGGCATAAACTGAGGTAATTTTCACCAACCAGGTAAGAATGAGTTTGCAAAATATTTACTAAAACAGAAAGAAAAATAATTATTGAAGCAGTTGCTTACGTCATTCTAATTATTTAATTTATAAGCTACTCACCTTGAACATCTATGAAATTTTATTTATTTATATATTTATAACTAACTAGTTTAAAAGTCCAAAACTGTATGTACTATATGAAATATTGTTTTTCTCATTTTTCAGTTTATTTGGATATCAATAAAACTTATTTATATTTCAAGTTTTATTGTTAATTAGGGAATATTTCCATTTTGAATTATAATTTTCTCAACCTAATCAGTATTGATCTCTCCCAAATAATTTTTTAATTATCGATCTAATTAAAAATTATAAGCAGGTAGTTTTTATAGATATCGAAAGACACTACTTACAAAACTAATATGTTTAATTAATTTTTGACAGATTTATATTTATGAAAAAGAGAAAAAAGGCATAAACTAATAACTTTAACGGTAAAATAAGAGAGAAGGTGGTTTAGTAGGTTATTATAAGCTAATGCACATGTGCTTCCGCATGGCTGCCTTCTATTAGAGTGTTATTTTTGTTCTTCACGAAAATATCGTCTCTCCTTCACAATACGATTCTGATAGAGTAAAAACAATGAGCTAGTGTAGGTTAAATTATAGAGATTTTGTAATAGTCATGTGCGTCAACAGCCAATCAGCTCGCCGAATCTGCCAGTTGCGTGTGTGTGGCGCGCTTGTTTTATTCACCTATTATGTTCTACCTTTTTTCGACTAGTAGTACTATATTGTTCTGCGAAAACTGCGATTGTAATTTTTGAGCAAATTACAACAGAATCGATCGCGCATTTCAAACGTCTCGGTGCCTTTTTCGTAATTAAATTAACCGTTAAATTCTGAAATTATTCCATCCATTGATTAAAGTGTAAAGATAAAGTTAGCCTTGTGGTATGTTAACTGTGTTATTTTTATAAACTAATGATAAAAACTGCGTGCAAGTATTATATAAAATATACAATACGTATACAAAGAATTCAGGAAGGCTACGATTAAAAGTAATTAATTTACATAATTATTGTAAAGAATAATGACTGTATCTGATTAAAAAGAGGTTTCGGAACAAGTTCTTCGTAGTACATTACAAACAACACTTTAAAAAAATAATTGTGCTGTACTGCCTACATTATAACTAAAGGTAAATTTATTATTTATTAATCGGTGATCACTCTTTTGTTCACCAAAAAAATACAGAGAACAAAATAAACAATGCATCTTCTCGTTTTATCGTTAACGTGAGAAGCACAAGAATTTTTTTATAATTAGCAATAATAATTATTTTCATGTAATGCAAATGAGCTGACATATTTTACAAAGAATTTGCATACACCATTTTTACAAAGAAATTAATTCCGGTTAGCGCGCGGTCGTAAAAATTGGCAAATACGGCAAACCTGTTCCCCAGTAAGGAAATCTCAAAGTTTTCTTTTAAACGGCTAAGTTTCTTTCTCGTCATGTTCTATGTCTTATGATTATGATATCGTTCTTGACTTTTACGAGTTTTACGAGGTGTTTAATACACATAACTGTCACACAGTAGTTTTATGAGATCGTAAACAAGTTCTTTAGGGCGCATGTGCCGATAGCCCGCCTTCATAACATCATGATCACTACGGATATGTTTAATGACCACTTAAAAGATCGTAAAACCAGCTAGTCGTAAAACATTTCGTATGTTAAGCTAATTTTATTGTTGTTATCAATGTAATAGTCCGTTTATTTGATTACCTCATGATAGTGTTTGTTTTATTACTTTACACGAAAACGTTTAACTAGCATTATGTTTATGCAAATTGATTTAATTTTGTATACAAACGCTTAGTTTTTTCTTCGTTTTTTTTTGCTTTTGACTTAACTAATAAATCCCAAAAGCGTACATAAGTTACAATGTGCTGGTTTAAAGGAATTTTAATGGTATAAAAGTTGACTGTAAATTGATAAACAACCCACAATTTAGATTCGTATTTTTAAGTTATTACCCTAATCTTCATTTTATTCTAATAAAGAAATTAAATTGTTCAAATCCTCTTTTAGGAACTGAAAGCTAAGAACCTAATGATTCTATTATCTTTTAAAGCTTTTCAAGAGTTAGCAATTATTTCTTTACTAATGTTAATAAATATGTTAGAAGGTATTTAACGATCTCTATAATTCTATGTTTTTATATGCCTTAGAAGTCGAAAGTAAAAATTTAATTGGGCTATCAGCTATAATTGACCGTCTTGCATCTTTTATTTTGGTTGAATGTTAATCCTCCACTTTAGCTTGCAATACAGGAAAATTTCTAATTAATTTGTTCCAATTTACTATTGATTCGTTTTATCTTTTTGGGCCCTCTAGAATGGCATAGTAAAAAAAGAAAAAATATCATTATTTAATGAATGATGTTTCTGCCACAAAGGCTTTTCAGTTATGGATGGCGCCTTTGAACTAACTGAAGGGAAGCTGGAATCCTCATTCATGTCTAGCACAAAACATAAAGAGAAAAAGACAGAGGTACCTTAATGGTTAAATAGTGCCCACTTGTTGCAGACTTCAGATTCCTTGATCAAAGGATTTCTCAAAGGGAGATGCAACTAGAACTCACGCTCTTCCCACCTGATATACCAATGTAACAAACGGCAGCCTGATGATGACAGTTTGTTTTATAATGTTCTTCGCCATAATAATAATTTTCCTGATTATAAAAAATGAACTCAAATCACCTCATCGCATCATCACTAAAAAAAATGAAAAAGTAATAGTGGCCTATTCACCTATGACATCAAAAGGTTCTTGAAGAGATATGGAGAAGAGTGTAAAAGAAAAGGAACAAAAATAATAGACTGGAGGTGTAAGAGAATTTTTTCAAGAATATCTTTCAGGTATAGTAGCAATGCAAAAATCTTCTTGGGTTTTCTAAAGAGATGGCCTGGAACAACTTTGCCTTACTGGCCTCTTCACAAGTTGTCCCATTAGAATTTTAAACTTTAAACTAACCAGAACATTTTCTAGTACACGGCTGTCTTCTTCCGAAGCTGCTGTATTGGCTGAGCATAATTAACGTAGATAGAAAGGGGGTCTATGAAAGAGCGAACGAAACTGTCAAAACTTGCTAATCCTTAGGTATTCAGTCTACGTTCGATGAGACGTGCTCTGATGAACGTTGGACTTGAAAAATCTTTTTGGCGTGGGACGTCTAAAAAGAATTTCTTAACCTTATTTATGGTTGAGCTTGATCTTTTATCACTAGAGTAAAGGCGTGCAAAACTGCACCAAGAATAGCAGAAGATAAAAACGAATTTTACTATAATGAAAGATCGATCAATGAAACGAAACGATATTTCTTCGTGGTCTTTCGTTCCTCTCTTAATAAATTCTCTATTTTTTGTGTTTTTTATATAGATATTTGCGCAACACCACTTTGTCTCGAGAGTCTGGTGGTATTATATGCGGAAGAGTGAAGAAGTGTTGGCGAGGTGCCTATACCCAGTGATGTATTGGGGCGGGAACGCAGAGGAACTTACCAATAAATACTAAATATTCTTTTAAAAATCCAATTATTTTATATAATAAATGTGTAATATGACTATCAGCGTTCCCCCACTATTTGTTTTTAGCTATACATCACTGCCTATACCTGTCATTGGTGTGAACCGTCACCCTTACTGAACTGGCTATTCTGGTAGGCGGAAGCTCTCTCCATCATGCTCCATACGTTACCTAGGTATCGAAAGCCCAGGGCGTCTGAGTATCCCCACAGGTGCTGCCGGACGATCCTCCCGCGGGGTGAAACCATCTACAAACCGCCACCAAACTGCCCGCGCTTTCCAGGTTGGTTCTGCAGTAGATTGTCGAGAAGCAAAGTACCATACAAACCACCGAAGCCCCACATAACCTGCCAGCACTATTTGATCAGCCGTCTGATACCGCTATTCACCGCCACAGCCTGATGTTCTGATGCCGTTTTTTACCATAATTGTCATGGCCATTGACAGCCTTTTGATTCTTTTAAAACTATGTTTTTCGAACAAAGTTGCGTCACTTCTGCGTCGCGTTGGCTGGATATTTTTTGATACTACACTGATCGCTTTGACGTAATTATACATCCTTGATACAATACTGCAGGTTCTAGGCTCTTCATTGTATGACGAAGACGACTTACAGACTCTTACTGACATTTATCACCAAGTGTCGTCCGCGTACGCGGATATTGCAGGCTGATCAGTGTCTTGTGTTATGCGAACGAACGAGAACCACCATTAGAGCCGTTTGCCACCTCGTTCGAAAAGTCTGTAGTTTTTAGTCTGCCAGCTGTTTTACCGCCACTTTCTTTTATACTTACCTATAGTCGCCAAATCCAGATGCCGCACTCTCCCGGATCTCTGCAATGAAAATGTCTTTGAGAGAATCGTATACTGTAGCAGTCTGTCAACTTCTCGTCATAACATCCGAAACTGCATTGTCCCATAGCTAAAGTCAACTAGACTCTTTTTGGGACCGGGTCCAAGTCACCAGGATTCGCCTATAACTCAATATCACAGCAGACGGTTGGTTTTGTGCCGTCTGCCATCCATTACCCCCGTCCACCATCAGGTCTGCTGTTTCTATTTGTCCTTAATGATTCTCGGTGATTTCACCTTCAAAATTCCACTGTTCAATGACTAAACAGTGAATCGCCTTTGGCTGCTTTTTACGGTTTAACCTGCATGCAGTTCGTCTTCGTGTAGTACCAATGCAATGTTCCGATAAGCTTAATTTGAGAAACATTAAGGGAAGGATTATAAAAATCGTCTAGATGAGGATATTATTGTTTAGGAAACTTTCATTAAAGGCTACTGGCTAATTGAGAGTTATGATAGTTAATTAGAAATTTTGTTTGGTATAGTTAAATTCTATTGCTTGTTTGAAAACTGTATTAAAGCCCAATACTTTTCTTCCTCCGTCATCAACGAAACTTTATTTCTGGATTCTTCTTGTTTGCAAGCTATATGTATGTAGACCATACATGGGCACGGAGCCAAATTGGTCGAATTGGTTTGTATATACAACAAAGCAGGTTCGTATACTTTACAACTTGACATCAGAACTAAATTATTTGGATCAGATATCTGCCCTAAAGTTACTTTCTGCTGGTAAATGTGCCTTTAGAGGAGGTAATTGAGCCTCGTAGGTGACTCCTGTGCCTATTTACGATGTAGATCCGATGCCAAATGGGACAGATTGTATGTGGAATAAAACTGAATTTTCTCATTTTTAAATAATTCAGAAATGAAAATTCCAAAGTCAAATCTGATGAAAACTTATACGAAGACAATCGTGAATAGAGTGAAGCGACATAAGTGAAATGCGCAAACGCAGTAGGGATAGACGGAGACAGGCAGCCCCTTTGATATCAGTTTGTCTCGGAACACTTTCCACTCATTGCACGATACACGAGCACCTCTTCTAGCATTGCTATATTTCAGTGGGTTGTATACCAGGTGTATACCTATGAAATGAGACTTTCAGCTATTAGACCACAGATGTCGCTAGGAGTATTTTTAATCTGTCCCAAATGTCTTATTTTTTTCGTCTGTCATCTGTCAACAATATTCAATTCATTGTTTGTGATGTTTCATACAACAACGCATTTGTTTCGCTCTTAAAAATGTCGAATTTCGTGCCTTCAAACTACGATTTGCGGACATCGTCGATTTTCTGTTATCAATTGAAGAAAAACGCTTCTCAAGCTCATCAAATGCTTATAGAAGCTTACGGTGGACATGCTCTAAGCAGAGCACAGTGCTTCAGGTGGTTTGAAAAATTCCGAAGTGGTGATTTTAGCGTGGAGAACGAGGAACGTGGCCGGCCACCGAAAAAGTTTGAGGACACCGAATTGCAAGCATTGTTGAATGAAGATGATGGTCAAACGCAAGAAATGATGGCAGAGCAGTTGGGAGTGACCCAAAAAACCATTTGCAAACGTTTGAAAGACATGGGCATGATTTTAAAGGTCGGAAGATGGGTGCCGCATGAACTGACTGAAAGGCAGCAAGAGAACCGAAAAACCACTTGTGAAATGCTGCTCTCCCGGTTCAAAAGGAAGTCTTTTTTGCATCGAATCGTTACGGGTGTATTTCTCCAATCCCAAGCGTAAACGATCGTATGGTCCGCCCGGCCACAAGCCAAAATCAACGGCCAAACCAAATCGCTTCGGCCGCAAGGCAATGCTGTGTGTTTTCTGGGATCAGCATGGTATGATTTGGTACGAGCTATTAAAACCAGGTGAAACAGTTGACGGTGCACGCTACCAACGACAATTGGCCGATTTGAACAGCGCTATACACCGAAAACGCCCAGAATATGCCGATCGGCGTCACAAAGTAATTTTTCTTGATGACAATGCACCACCACATCGAACAAGAGCGACCCGGGAATTGGTGGAGACGTACGATTGGGAACCGCTGGTGCATGCGGCTTACTCACCAGACTTGGCGCCTTCCGATTATCATTTGTTTGCATCGATGGGCCACGCACTTTCCGAGCAGCGCTTCAATTCGCACGAAGAAGCCAAAAAATGGCTCGATGATTGGTTTGCGGCCAAAGACGGCCAATTTTTTTGGCGCGGCATTCACAAATTGCCTGAGAGATGGGTAAAATGTGTTGCTAGCGATGGCTATTATTTTGAAGATTAAATTTGTAACCATTTTTTGTTAATAAACGTTTAAAATTGAAAAAAAAAGTCTCATTTCATAGGTATACACCTAATAAACATAAGGGAGCAGATTATGTTTGCTTAAGTATGAAAACAGACTACATGCTGGTTAAATGCATTATTAATTTTACCTTCAAGGTGATTGTAATGAATTGGAGGGAATGGAAAGGGTTTATATTAAACTTACCTTTGAGAGATAGACCTGGCATACAGAAATATGCCTCTGTTTTGAACCACAATTCCATGTACAAATCTTCCATTCAAAAGTTCAAAGTCAAACGTGCATTAAGGATATAAAAAGAATTTTTAAGAAGAAGCTGCTAATAAATCCAAGGCGTTGAAATGGTTTAAGAGAAGGCGTGAAAACGAGGAGTGATGTTGAAATCTTACATTCTAAAAGAGAAGAAGATATAGCTTTAAAGAAAAAATGTTTTGGCCGAGGCTGCGATGCTTAAGAGACTCAGGACTGAGTTGGTTTTAGGATTGGACATCATAAGAAATAACTAAGGTGGAAAGCAAACTAAAAAATGACCAAGAGATGTTTATTTATTTCTTTCTGTGCGGAATGATGAAATTAAACAGGACTATTACTAGAGATCGCTTTTCCTTTCTTGAGTTGAACACATCGTAGACATTACAAGATTCAAGAAGTTGGTGATGATTGAATTAAGCGTTGTATTGAAGATTATATATACTCTCTGTGGTTTTGCAATTCTGTAGATTTCTTTGGATTTTCCTAGTTATATATTTGAATTTACCGTATTACCATACCTTATATTATATTGCAAAAACAGTTTTATGCAAAAGAGCTTTTTGTTACTTTGTGGCTTTAGTGGTGACATATTACATGCTCCAAGAAAATGACCCAGAAGTGTTTTCAAACATAATGCCCAAAAAATATATTGACCTTTCTTCAAAGTATGCACATCCTGTTTTTCTCTAGTTTTGTTTGTATCTTTATATAAAAATTAAATAATACCCTTTAATTACTATGATTCATATACATACGTCCCGATGAGAACTGTATTTATTATGGGAATAATATTTTTCAGCAAACTTGTTGTATTTCTTTGTTTCATATTTTTTTTACAAAAGATTTATTCAAGTACCAGTTGAGCGAAATGAAATTACTTTATTTGCATATTTACAATAATAACTAGATAATTTAAAACTTTGACGCCAGACGGTATATTGATTTATTGACTTTTTTATTATTTTTAAATTTAATAAGCTTTTTCCAACCTGCAGTTCAACTACAACATATTTTATACTTGTTTTTTCATTAGCCTTAATAGAATTTGAACAGTAATTACAGATAATATTTGGTTGTAGTTCCGTCGGCTTTTTAATTGTTAATTAAATAATTATATACTTTCTTCCCAGTAATAATTTTAATATTTGTGAATATTATTCCTGGAAGTAAACAAGTATTGGACGAAGTTAAACTCTGTTCTAATGGCATTATAAAATACCACTCTCCACATTAAATATCATTCAGTTATAAAATAGACAAATTTAATTATAGTATTGCTTTTTATAATACCCACACAGTTATTAATAGTGTCAAATAATACAAAAAGTTAAAAGTTAAAGGATTCACAACTTTGTTCACATCAACTGTTTCACATGGACATGATTTTATTTCAATAAATCACTCTGCAGGTATCTGTTCGATTAGTATAATTAATACAATATAATCGGTGGCAGAGTCGTCTGGAATTTCAACATTTGGGACACCTTTCACAGCGGGGAATTTTTTGTAAAGAACTACCCACCACGTTTTCAACTATTAAAGGAGTGTAATTAGTAAAATTTAATTAATTATTTTCTTATCTAGATTTTTGGGAATATTTATAGATATGAGTCAGTTGGTAAATTGGAGAATATTTACTTTTTTAAGTTTGTTAGTTTTGGTTTCTTTTTCCACAGATTAATGAAATAGTAGCGAGAATCGTATTTGTAGATTATTTATCTTTGAAAAGAAGCATTGGTTAAATTGGAGACGATCATAGTCTCTTTCTTTCTATAATCTTCAATGTTTGTTTTTTTTTTCTTTGCGTAATAAAGGCTACCTATGTACAGTTTTATTTTACAATTTTTAATCCCTTCGATGAGTTCGCAAAGCTTCTGATTTAATTAAATTCAGTTCTGGAGAGTCTAGAATCATAACGTGATTACGTCTTCCGTTTAGGAAATAGAGGAAAAGAAGATCTTCTTGAAGTGCCAAACGCCGAAATTTTATATTTCAAATGTCTATTAGAGATCGTATGAGAAGAGGCCAATTTTACTGTTGGTTGATAGTACAAAGTACAAAAGTAAAATCGATCATCTTTGATTCAGTTTGGTTTTCAAATAAATCAAGCAACTTAGACTTTAGAATGGCTTTTAAAGAAATTTAATGCGCACTGTTGTATTTCGGTAGTGCAATAATACTTCAGATCGCATTGAAAGCGTTTGGAAGTTGGAAGTCGTTCAGTTAAATACTCCACTGTCTGTTTTCTAATGATATGGTTAAAGAACAGGTTGCAACATCTTTTGGCTAGTTACTAAGTCTTTAGGAAGCAAAATTGGATCAAAATTAACCTAAATTTCAGGACATGTAAAAATCTTTCATTATTTTTGCGCTCATAAGCATTTGAGAGTAATGTCAAGTTTTTTAGTTCTTCGAATGAGAAATATATAGTTATAAGGAGTGCTAGCATGTCACTGCGTCTTGAACTGTCCAGCTCAAATTATTATCTGTAGTGAGATAAATAAAGAAGAAAAATAGTTTTGATGCCATAGTTTCATGTTATTATTCGGTGAATAGTTTTAGTTTATAACCTTAGAGAGACACTAACTTCATGGAGCTCTCCTTTGAACCCAAAATAATTTTTGTTCTACAAACAGAAAATTAAATTTCTGTTTGTTTTTTCGGAAGTTGGAGATTCTTCTACCTATCAGAATAACATGATCAATCTGTGGTAGAAGCTTTATTTCGTAATTTCTACTACTAGGTGATCTTTGCAAATATAGCATCTTAAGGTTAGATCAGCGCAATGAAGTTCAGAATTTACTTAAATGAAAATAAGAAATGAAATATGCAACCTAACTTAAGAACTGCTTTGAATATTTTATGTCCATATCAAATTGCACCAGAGTATCATCTAATAATATTTTTTTCTTTTTTTTCAGGTAAGTGGGATGTGTTTTGAACGCAACTTTAACTTTCTCATAACCACGTAAGTTTTATATCTTTCTATTTAAATTATGCAAATATATTAATTAAAATTTAATTAAAATTGTACCCACCATATAGTTAAATAAACCAGGTCACGTTTATGTATACGAAAAATTTGATTAGCAATTACCTGATCGCGGTGAAACGCTCTCTAGTCTGATAATATTTAGAAAAATAAGGTATGTCTTCTTCTTTTTCTGTCTTTTACAGAAAAAATACCTCACTGTAAATAAAAGGTAATAGCTTGTAGAAAAATAATTCGAGATAGAACATTGTAGCTGGAGGCAAGGTATCAAAAAACGTTGTTATTATAATAATAATCACATGCGCGAGTGGTGGTTGTTTCATAAATCATTTTACGATCCGCCTGCTTGGTCGGTCACTCAGATGACTGATTTATCGATCTAAGTTGTCGGCTTTCTTTCCTGCGCCATCCTTGTTTTTATCTATTTAATATTATACAGTTATTGTTATTCGGTTATTCTAATATCCTATACATTACTATATTCTTGTCTAGTTGGTAATAACACGCTTTGTTAGTTTTCACACGTTTTTTTAACTTTAATAAGTATCATTTTATTATAATCATTAATGCCAACTTAAGATAGAAAGAAATACGTTTAACTTATACCGAGAACGAAACGATTATTTCTTGCATTTAATTTATACATTCTTGCACCTGTCTTTTATTGGATATTTTTGTTTCAATGTTTGCAGTTCTTTTTGTGTAATTAAAATATAAACACAAAACTAGAAAACTTTCAGTTTAAAGCTATGGATTGTGAAAAATTAAAGTTCACATTTTTAAACTAGGGATCGAGGTTACCCTGCCCGAAAACTAATTTGTAAATGCGTTTTTTTAATTCTCCAATGTTTAGGTTACTAGGGGAGAACGTATATTTGAGAATTTTTCCGCTATACTTCAGGCATTGATCTGTGTTTTTTTACTTTCCTATATAATATGTAATATAGGGTGGTCCATTTTTGTATCTGTCAATTTTCCGTTTTTCCCTATGTTTGCATTTATCATATTACATCTTTAGAATTGGGTAAAAGTCATTCTTTTACGATGTGGACGCATATGGAGTTAGTGATTTTTATATCTTTCATATATTTTATTAAATGTAATTTCATCAAATATTTGTTACTTTCTAACGGTTGCAATTGCAACGTATTACAGGAATACAAGTTTCGAGCACCGGTTTGAATGTGCTTTTGAGTAAGAAACTAAATTTCAGCCAAGAATTTGCTGTGCAATTGATATATCGGGCACGAAGCAATGAAAAAACATCTTAAATAACCTCAATTTAGGTGACCTTTGAATCACCTGTAATTTAAAAATCTAAAACATCACATACAATATGCTACTGAGCTAGCGCATTTACATTTCTGGACTTCTTGATAAAAAGCCATTGATTTCGGTTTTTAATGATGTTGTCTGCAAAACGCTGCATCAGTATAGCGCTACTAATAGCAGATCTTGTTCTTCTGTGCAACATCCTTTTCTATCAATGTTAAATAGCTTTTTTTCCCTTTCTTTGATTTTCTTTTCTATTTCTCTTCTGCTTTGGTTCTCATTTCCATAGTGTCATTTCGATCCTATATCTCTTCGAAGTCTTTGCCGTTTGCTAATTTTTCCTGACACTCTGTTGTCCAAGTTTCTCTGTAGCATTATTATTAACAAGCACAAGTCATATTGGTAAGTTATTGTTGAAACAAGATTGAAGTCATACATTTTCTATAAAACTATCACCCCATGGTGTTTACCATCTCAAAACCGATCTAAATCAATTAAAAACTAACATTTGGTCATGAGTATTTGCGAGATCTCTAACTACAGGAAGACAAGACGTACGGCACATGACGCAACATCGGCGCGGCGAGGCCACAAAGCTTATAAGGCGCCATACAATTCGAAAATTATATAAATTCTGAAATAAGCCACTGAAAGGCATGTAGCGTTATTTTCCACTTCTCTAACTATCCATCCACATCTGCTACACTGGCTAATCTCACGGATGAGATTCGCATTCAGCTCCCACTCCAATACAAATCAATTCTACTCCAGGCTTGAGAGGCGTGAGGCGTCTAAAGCTGTTGCGCCTTCGGTGTAATCGTGTTTAAGTTCATTAAATTTCTCACTATTTTTGGCAACTAAAATGGTGGTAGTTATATCCTAATTCACAGATCAGAATTATTTTTGATTAGTAAATTGAAGGTTTTGAATGATGCACATAAATTAAAACCGTTTGACATTCTATTAGTTTTGTTAAATGAAAACAGTGGTTACTGTAGTAGATATACTGGAACTGAGAAGTTCAGAAAAGAGGTTACAAGTTTCACATTCTAAAAAATCAGTTGGGCAAAAACAAAATCCACATTTGATTACCCTGGTCGATGGATTATAACGAAACTCTGCCCAATGCGTTTTTTACCAATAATAATATTATTAAAATCAAAATTTTAGAAAGTTATCTATCGATGGAGATTCTATTAATCAGAGCGTAGCTTTTGTTCACCATGGAGGGGTTTTGTAGGGACCCCTTCAACGACTAATTTCAACACATTGTTAATAAAAGCTTAAATTGTATTTGTACAGTCTTAAACCAAAATAAATAGAAAAATGAAGAGCTATAATCAATAGTCGATCTAACAAATTGGTGTATTCTTGATAGTGGAGTAGGATTCCGCGTTCGAAGGTGAAGCGAGACGGTCGACCACCGGGTCAGAGATCGCGCGTGGCGCACCGGCGCTGAAAAATACGGGAACAACACTTAACTACACGGTAGACGGCCGGGGGATGCTACCCGGCTACGGGCTTAAGACCGTACTACTGCACCAACCCACATCGATCGTCGGACCTCGAGAATTGGGCCGCGATCTCCATATGCTCAACCACGTTGCAGTAGATGGGACGAAACGGCCGCTCCACCATCAACTCCACCTCATCTCAGCTTCATTCGATCGGCCCGGGTAGCTACTGGGACCGTGATATTCACTTCCTTCTCAATAGCCAAGTCCCTGTGCACGAGGCTCCTTGGGGCACCCATTGCACGGTTCCCGGAAATTCGCCGCCTGTCCGCTACAGCGCTCTCCCCTTGCAACAAACAACTTAACCCCCCCCCCTTCCTAATTCCTTCCTTCCAAATCCTCCACGACCCTAACCGCGGGGATTGTGATTCTGAAAAGAACTGTTTTTCTCCTCCACTCAATCAAACTCCACAATACACCTGACCCATATTCAAACTCCTCCAACCACACCTCTACCTCTCGAATCAATCTCCAACTAATCACCACAACACCACTCAACCACCAGCCGTCGTCAACATTCATTATCAATCATCAATAAACTCGAATCCGCTCAAGCTGCCTATCCTACCTTGCCCTCACTGAAATCTAACTATCCATCCACATCTGCTACACTGGCTAATCTCACGGATGAGATTCGCATTCAGCTCCCACTCCAATACAAATCAATTCTACTCCAGGCTTGAGAGGCGTGAGGCGTCTAAAGCTGTTGCGCCTTCGGTGTAGCGAATTTTCGATGACACATAGTGGAGTAGTCTCTGGGGTTCTTCAATATTGTTCCCAGAATCTGTAGAAAGGTTGGAAATTTTGTGATTCTGTCCACGCTTTGCATTTGTTGCAATCTATTTATTGCAAATTTAATACTTCTGTAGATAGGACCGTGCCAAGTTTTATGAGTGCACTCTTGTGCACTTTGGGCCTCTCCAAACAACAATAGAAGTGGAAAATAACGCTACATGCCTTTCAGTGGCTTATTTCAGAATTTATGGAATTTTCGAATTGTATGGCGCCTTATAGGCTTTGTGGCCTCGCCGCGCCGATGTTGCGTCATGTGCCGTACGTCTTGTCTTCCTGTAGTTAGAGATCTCGCAAATACTCATGACCATGCTGCTGCGCGAAGTCGGAGATAAAACTGGGGAATGGAAACTGGCAAACGAATGAAAGTTGGCGAGTGCATATTACTTAGCGCGGAAGAAGTAAAGGAACGAATTTTAGTCTTTTGCGCCGTGGTCATGAGTGTTTGCGAGATCTCTAGCAAGTTTAATCAAACTCAATGAATGTTATTTAGTATTTACTGAATGTTTTTTGTTTCTTGTGTGCATGAAATCGTCTTAAGAAATAGTATAGAGAACCTGAAATGTAATTCAATTTCTTAATATCGCTGGATACTCTGAAAAAATGTTCAAAGTAAATTGTCTAAAATAGTCCTGGATATTATGTCTAAAAAACTTTCAGACTTACTAATGGTACTTTCAGGAATATTAAATGTATCTTCCTTGGGGAGGAAAACAAAAGATTTAGTTTGTACTCGTATTTCAAAGGTTCAGAACCTCCGGAGGTTGTGGATTTACCAAAACTCCCAAAACACAATTAATCTTGAGTGTGCTTTAGATCCTTTTCTTCTAATGTAGGCATAGTATTTGATATTGTCTAATTTTTGTCTAAACGAACTCCTGGAGAATCGCTTCGACTATAGACGTTCTTTAATGATTTTTAAAGAACTTTTTTTATTGTGTGTTTAAGCAGTCAGACAGGTCAGCAGGCAAATCTGGAATCTACCAATTTGGCCAGTTGGTAGGATCTATTCACAGATTAGATTCAGAAAGCTTTAGTTCTATACTGTATTCAAATTAATGAACTAGTTACTAAAACAACCGACAACTTTTTTATTTTTCATGGTTACACGGAAGCTAAAATCCGAATATATAAAGTATGTGTGAGGTCAGTGCTTACTTACGCAACCGAAACCAGAGCGGAAACATAACAGATGTAAAGAATGGTGAGAACAACAGAAATGAAGGTGCTACGAACGATCAGGGGAATTACACTTAGAGATAGAATAAGGAACGGGGACAAGCTAAAAGAAGTGAGAGTTCAGGATGTGGTGAGATGGACACGATCACGGCGTCCTAGGTGGAGAGATCACGTCTACAGAATAAACCCAGAGAGGATAGCAAAATAGGCGAAAACACAAAAACCGGGAATGAAAAGGCCACCAGGAAGACACCCCAAAAGGTGACATGAAAGCTGGACATCAGCATCGCAAGAGCTAGGATGACAAAATAAACAGGATTCTGTCTTACAAGAAGAAGAAGACATGAAAACAGGCACACACTGATTTTTGCAGCTGGTTCGTCCAAACATAGTGTATAAAATGCGCATTTAGCTATGGGACTGAACTACAAACTTTGTACTACATCAGTATCTGTCCTGTATTGGCACAACGATATGATGACCTTTTGGCATGAATTTCAACTTTAACAATAAAGAAAACACAACGTGAAAAATCACATTGAATGAGACCTTTAAACTTAGTTCTCTTAAATGTATGACAGAGGACAATAGAGGCTGTCCTTTTGAACTTAACTCTATAAACCTGTATCAGTTACTCAGTTATAACTCTGACCTCTCTTTTCTCAGTTGATGCTTTTTATAATTGCGCTTATCGATTTTTATTAAACTCTCTAATTTAGAATTAAGAAGATTTCTTTACAACACCTTACTCATTTTTAAATGAGAAAATATGGTGTCTTGCTCTATTTGACCTTTAACACTGTTTCGTTGATGCGGATTTTATTAGGTGGAAGATTTTCAATGTTAGTAATTTCTTAGCTATAGTTGATTTCACTTGAAAATGAAACTGACTTTTTCAACACCGTTTGGTGTGTGTGGTGTGTATACTACCTCAGGTAATAAAATCTATGCCGAATAAGTTCAAAGTTATTGTCAGACAATTACTTATAACTTGGTCGGGGTAAATATTCCACTATGTACCTGAGACTGTAAAACTCAAGTGTTACCTCGTAATTAGTATGCACTACAATAGATTGGGCTTGTATTACTTTTATTTTTTAATTCGATCTCAAGCCTAAAGTCTTTTACTCTACTAATATTTGATATTTTTTGTTTTTATATTATTAGTTATAGCCTGATAATCCTCTTGAGACAAATAATGCGAACCTTCATTTGGTAAGCTTACAATTTTTTTTGCTCATTTCGACGTTACAAGTGAGAAATATCAATTTACAATTTATAACTTTTACTTATGAAGTTATGAGACGTACACAAGCAACTCTGTTTACACCACTGTATTGTCTTCACTGAAACTGGTAGGATAATTTCAAACTGACTTATAGTTTTTGATTTAAATTGTGGATTTAGAGAATTTAGAGAAATTTTGAATACTAAGATGATTTTAAAAAAACACCCGATAATAATTATCGAAATCTTTGATCCTTTTGAGTTTTTATAAAGCCAAAGCATTACTTTAGGAGTCGCGAACAAAAGAGAAAATAAATTCTAGATAGTCAAATAAAA
Organism: Ignelater luminosus; assembly: GCA_011009095.1. Lineage (NCBI taxonomy): Eukaryota > Metazoa > Arthropoda > Insecta > Coleoptera > Elateridae > Ignelater > Ignelater luminosus. Next base: position 19,472 of record VTPC01003202.1, read on the forward strand.
AAATTCCAGTATTCAAGATTTCTCTAAATTCTCTAAATTCACAATTGAAATCAAAAGGTATAAGTCAGTTTGAAATTATCCTACCAGTTTCAGTGAAGACAATACAAGGGCGTAAACAGAGTTGCCTGTCTAGGTCAGGTAAATACAACTGAATTTACTGTAAAAGTTATAACCCATCGTCCAGTAGTTTTTATTTCCAAAAATATTATTTTTGACAGACGACTCAATATGCAATAAATGTAACAAATCCTGCTTTTGCAAGGATTAAATGTACATAGATTGCTATTAAATTATCATCAATAACAGTAGACCTACCTTTATTAATTGATAGCACTGAGTGAGTCTTATATAACTATTATTGATAAAGATTGCTTTAGGACACATGTCTCGAGAACTCTTGATATATGATGCAACCTATCTTCTTCTTTCCATAACTAATATTATACTTACTTACCTTACAGTTAGCAACTATAGTATGTATGAGAATAATGCATGCACATGCAATTCTCAAGTGTCAATATTTAATAATAAAATTTATATAATAGAAACACGTTTTCTACATACATTTAGTTCTAAGAAAAGTGTAATTATAATATTGAAGTACGATTTTCTATACTTACCTTTTGTATTGTCTCAATAATTACAAGAGCAAGTTTTCAAAGTGAAACTGATTAATTAAATAAATAACTTTGAAAAAAGTTATGAGAAAGCTATTAAATGAAGTTATACACGATTTTCTTCATTATTATTAACTTAATTAAGTAAATATTAAAAGTACAAAAATATTTATGTAAATTCATTTTTTTATAATATTTCGTAATAGTAAAGTTTGGCATCTTCCTTTCCCATACAATTAATTACATATTGTGTTTTGTAGCATTTACAGCTACTGGAATAAATCACTTTGTGATCTTTTGTTTAACGAGTTTTCTATAATATGTTTATTATAATGGCGAAACTAATTATATTTGGGCGACTACCGTAAAGTGGTGTAATAATATTTGTCTGAAGGCATAATGTTTATAAGCAAAATTAATTAGAGATAATTGCAAAACAATGCGTACACCTAATTTATTATTTACAATATACTATACGGATATGAGCAAGTCGAATTTGAATTAACAAGCATGGAAATTGTAATCTAAACATTTTATAATATAATAATTATAGTTTCGGGAAAATTACGGAAAGGAAAAAATAGTAGAGGATCCAATCGCAACATATAACAACAACAACTGCATACATCCTTTCTGTTCCTAATCTGCATACCAAATTTTACCAAAGGCATCCCATCGTATCTGGTTAATTTTACAGACATCCGTCTTTAATCTCTAATTCGTCTTATTCCGCCAGCAACAGCTGCTAACCAATTACTATTGCGGTTCATGGTACTTTTCTTTGCTATTCATTAATGTCTAATTTGAAAATGTCGGCCATAGTTATTTACTACAGGAATCCATTCTTAAGTCTTTCTTTTTATTGTGATACTATTAAATGAGTTTTTATTTCCTACCTGCTGTTTTTATGTTATAGAATAGATTGATCAGCTAATAAATCATTTGCACGCAGAAACAAAACGTTTTTTAATGAAATAATTTATGTCCTTTGTTTTTTAAGAATATAATTTGAATGTATCAAATGCATGTAATAAGCCAGAGTAATCACTTGTGAAATCTTTATTGGCAATAACGGTAAAATCCCAAGGATAACCCCTACGGTAGCGAAACTACATTAATATAGTAAATAATTCATTAGATGACAAATTTGTTATTAAATGTTAGAAATGAAGAATTTATAGTTTAAATTGCAGATAATTTAAGCGATTGAGTAGGTAACTCGCAATTTTCTTAGTGACCGCGACTTTCGGTCACGAAACACAGAACTACATGCTGAGCATTTGCTATAAATAGTATTATTTATAATATGCTTTTTATAACAAATATTGTGTTAATTATAAGTTTCTCTACGATCCCTTCTGGAAATGTTTGTAGCTCCACCATAAAAATTAAAAAAAGTTTTACATATTTTTTTGGCGTCGCGTGCTGACATTTAGAACGGTGTACAAAAACCAAGGTTGTGGTTTGCAAAAAAATTTCTTAAACGATCATAATTTATGAGGTTTTATGTAGTTCTTGTAATGGGGAGGATGCCGTAAAGAATATGAGGAGCAAACGACTATCTTTTGGGGGAGATTTTGAGCACTCGTATTCTTGTAAGGTTTCTTTTTTGCGAGTGTCTAAAAAGTACTTTTTTCTATTATATCTGCTTCTGTGTTGTTCATATATTTATAGAATTAACTAATCTTAGAAGAGAATATGGATAAACCCAAAAATGTCAGTTGTTACGGAAATTGCAAGTTAACTAAAAGTAAGTTAGGTCTATATTAAAATGAAACAAATTTAAAAAAAATGTTGCTATTCTAAGTACTTTTGAAGCAAGTTGAGATGCCTGTTTTTTGAATGGAATCTACAACTGTTTCTTCTTCAAGCATGTTGATTTCCATATTGGTATCTTAATATTTATCAGGAGGTCTGAAGGATTGATCTCACAATTCTTCCGTGGTTTCTCTTAATGATACAGGTACTACTGTAGTTTACATAAATCTTAATTTCTTTGATTCCATTTGCTTTTGTTAGTTTTCTGTTTTCAATCCAAGGAAACTCTACTCTAAACCAGTAAAATGAAACTCAATGACCATCCTTTTTTGCAAAATTCTTGTTTCGTTTTTTGTCAAAGTCAAGTTAGAAATATGTTTGTAGATTATTCTCGAGTATTTCAACTTCATCTTTGGTTTTCTAATGATTTACGCTTTAGCTTTTCAAAAACATTAGTTGAATAAAAAACTCAGAAGTAGATTTTGCCTCAAAATAATTTGTCTTACAGAAAACATTACAAGGATTCGAAAAAATACTAATGATAGAAAAAAAGCTTTTTTTAATTAAGAACATTGATTTAGTAATCTAAGTCAAGGTTTCACTTCCTTAATTGTAACGTGTCACAACTACAAGCTGTTCAGAAATAGCGTTAGCATATCTCGGGAGGTGATTCTACATGAAAAACTACTTATGAACAGAAGTTCTGATCCATACATATTCGAAAATGCTTTCCAAAGGATGCAAGGTTCTTTGGAGATAGTACGCAAAATGTGACTTTAGTAAGGTTGCATAAAAAAAGCCTGAAAAGCCTCCAAAATTAGTTTTTTTTTGACAGAATTACATAGAAAGATTGTCTTGGTCAAAATCCGAACAAGCTATCTAAAAAAAGTAGTTGAAGAAGCTACTGCGAAAATGCAATTTAGATAACCCAATTTAGCTTTGTTAAAATTGGAGCTCGCTGTTTTCAAATCACCAAGATGCGTTATTGAACCAAGTTTTGCTAAGGTGTTTTGTGAAATTGATTCCCTTACATTACATGCATATTTCATGTAAAATCAGGGCTAGATTGAATAAAGAAATGTTACCAAATAATTGAATTCCTTAGCCATATATATCAAAAACTTAGTGAATATGGTACTTTTATACTAAATACAAACAGTTGCGAAGGGCACCGTATAACAAGTTTCTTACAAGTAGAAGAAAGGGACCTGAATTCAGTTACAAGCAATGGAAGAATTCAGGATCAGGAAAGCACACCATTGTTCGGAAAATTGTACGCGAACTATTTCCCTAACAGTACCGTTTGTGAAATATGCAATCGTTGAAACCTGAGGATTTGTAGCCCAAGATGCAATATTGTCAATGGTTAGTAGAAGAATTGAACCAAGATCGCAATTTCTTTTATAAAAGTCTTTTAAGAGATGAAACACTGAGGTTCACTGACATAACGACATCATGAATAACTTCTGGGCTATGGGCTGAATTCTCCATTTTTGGGTATGGATCTTTGGAAGCATTTGATAAGTCTGTTTGCCAAACCGCTAAAATGGTTTAGGTTATCTAGATCTTTTAGAAAATGTTTTAACGGGCGTGTGCTATTTGATAAGGCAAAACATTTGGTTCATACATGATAATGCCCATCGACACTTTATTATTGCAACATTGGTTCTATACTGATAATTGAATAGGATGAAGGGTCCCGTAGTTTGGTTCCTTCGTTTGTCAGACTTGAACACATTTGACGATTTTGTCTGAAGATATCTTAAATCAATACTTGATGCATTTTCTATACCAAATATGGAAGAATTAGAACCGAGTAGGCAAGGTATTCAAGGAAATCAGGAAGTCAATGAAAATGGATACGGATCTGAATTGAGTGATTTATGAAGTGTGATACCAAATCTGTAATCTATTTTTTGTCCCCAGCTCAAGAATAACCTACTAATCTTTTAACTTGTAGTGTATGATATGATATGAAACATTTTGATAGTGTACATACTGGTTTTGAATTTTTAAAAATTCTTTTAAAATAATTTATTTGGTGTACGACGGAGATTCAGTAATCCAAATGTTTTACAGTTTTGTAAATGTTAAAAGGCGTTCCTTACATCTAATGTAATTTCTGCTTGGTTTGTTGGACAAGCAATTTGACAAAGTAATAAAACCGGCTCTCTGGTTTTAAGTATCTCGCTTTCAATTAAGGATTGTAAATAATCAGGTCCGGCTGGTAGTTTTGCGGGGCCCAAGGCAACAACATTTTGCAGAGCCCTTAAAATACAAAAAAGGAGAAACACACTGCTTTTTCAGAGATAGCATAATTCGTTTATTTTAAATATTTAGAAGAAATTAGAAATTTTATTTATTCTGAATTATCGATACAAAGAATTAATTCTTTTTTCCTCAAGGCGCGAGGCCCCAGCAAGCGTGGGGCCCTGGGCAGCTGCCCCGCAAGCCCGGCTCTTCAGCCGGCCCTGTAAATAATCTTCTCAGCTATAAGATATCTAACAATTATGAGAGTATTACTTACTGATATTTTAAAAGGAAAAACTGGGAAAAATGTCCATTCGATTATAAAATAGAAATACCAAGTTTAAGTTATCAAAGCGTATGTGAGATTCAATAAGTCAACCCAAATAATAAAGACATGATCTTACCAAGAATTATAACAGCTCGATAACTTCATCATTAGACGAAGGTTTCCTCAGATGTAGCAATTGTATATTTGCTTATTTAAAGTATAGGCGCTTCCAGATGAAAAGATTCTGATAGTAGCGAAGTGTCAAATAATCTTTTACGACACCAAAGAACCTTGTAATACAGTGACTCAAATATTGTGACCAAGAACTTGAAAGGCAAAACTAGATACGCCTACGCATAGAATCTATAGCAAGAATACACAAGGAAACGGAACCTACGCCGAGAAAGAGGCACAAACTTCATTTGATGATAAAGAAGGGAAAATTAAAACAGTAAGTGATATTCTAATCAAGTTAATAAAGCAACAAAATCATGCCTTAGTTATTCATTGTTGGTAATGGTAAGTCAGAAGTCTGAACCTCCTATACTAATCTTTATTAATTTAGGCAGTATTTTTAATGTTTGCACTATACGTGCTAGAATCACCTCGCGGTCAATATAAATTGCGTTTCTAGAGTGCAATTGCGGTATGGATTGTGAAGATACTGAATCTAAAAAAAAGGAAACGTACTACGCAATCCAATTTTGTGATGAGTGCAGGTTGGTTGTAATAGGCTGGTAGAATTTCTTCTAACAGAGTTTTGTGTTTTGATTTAGACAATAGAGAAGAGTTAGGTGAGCTTAAAGTAAACCAAGACTGTTGGCTAGAATACAGAAAGATTGGTATTTTTCAGTGTTAAGCACCCCACATATGGTTGCAGTATGCGTAGGCAAAGATCTATATAAGCTTGAGAAGGAAGCTGTGGTGCCAGGCCTTCTCAAATTATCTTTGTAATTTGCTTCATAACTCACACTGATTAAATGTGACACGGTCGCCCAAAATCTAAATTGCTTGCTTTATAACTTGGTGGCTTTGAACATAGGTTTTTAAGTCATCTGAGGATGAGTCTAAAAGGGCAGCTTTCCATACTCTGAGTATACAAAATACTGATGGAATGACAGTTTTACACAAGAGTTGCATTTTGGATTGGTATAGGTACCCATAGTGAACAATAATAACAAAAAATTAATTGTACTATTCTGACGAAAATCTTAAAAGCAAATAATGTAGTAAACATAACAAAATGCTCTAATGACAGAATAACAATAGTAAATAAGCCATAGCAAACATTAATATAACAATAATTGTAAGATTAGCTAAGAACAGTTAAATTCAGCACTGAAGAAATTTTGAACATCGTGATTTTAACAGGGTAAAATAATAAAAGTATGAAACAATAGAACTTTTGCTGTTTTTACATTTGTATTGGTTTCTTTAGTTAGTTAAAACTGGCTGAGTTTTGGCTAACTTTCCGTTAGATCTGTGGGATTAGTTGCAAATTTTACCTTTTTATTTTTACGTTATTTTAAAAGAAGCGGCGTGTCTTCTTATTGTTAGCTATTTCTAAACAGTTCACGCCTATTAATTTTTGTTATCCACTGAAAACTAATATTTCTTAAAATATGTAGCTCTTTAGGTATTATTTTGTCAACTCTTTATTTGCTTTTGCAAGTCTGTTACCCAACGTAATAATGTTAAAAGCATAGTAAATGGTCTCAATGAGTATATTAATAATAATTATTTTGTATAGATAATCCTAGATTGTTTATAACTTTATAACGAATTTAACAACGCCTGTAGAGTAGATAACCCATTATACCCCAACTGATTTGCCATTCCGTAGCAACTTCTACGTTTAATCGTACTGATGATGATCAATTATTATCAACGAGTTGTACAAAATTATCTTGTACAGGTAGATTATTTTCTCATTTAAGATTTTAATCAGTTATAGGGTTAATTGAAATTCACAGTAAAATTGAACCAAGCAATTAAAATAATAAAAATGCCTTTTTTAATGTGGATACCTTCAACTACTTGACAAACTGGTGAATTTTTTAATTATAAACAACATAGAAAACCATCACAATTTCTTCTCGTTAAATTAGTCAGCAGATGGGAGTGTATACGAATATTGTGACGTAAAGCAAGTCCCACCTTTTTTTTTGAACATACATAAACCTGACCTCTAAGGAAATACACACTCAATTTGCCAAATTGCAATAAAAAATATAGTTCTAACCCTATCGTCCTTGTTCCCACATAGTTTCTTGCAGCAATCAGCACGTTTGTGTGAGGCCACAAGAGTAATGGCCGTTCACAGCCTGCTCCAGACATTGATAAATTATCAGCAGTTTGAAAATAGTCGGACTTCATTTACCCGCGAGCGTTTTAAATTCCTCATTTCCTGACGAAGCGTGCTATGGCGTCTTTTTGTTATGCCAGTTATTCCTTATTGCGATTTAATTTACTACAATTATTAATTGATTTGTTGTTTTCTGGAAAGCAGTAGTAGTAGGATAATTGTTTGGTTTATTAATATTAATACAAATCATTAACTTAACATATCGTATTTCTTATATGTCTAATTTTATCTTGTTTTTATTTATTCAAACTTTGTAAATCACAGTGGCAACACTAGAAAAAAATTGTTATTTTTTTGTAATTTATTATTGTTGAAAGGTAATATGTTATAATTTCAAAAAAGGAAAGGAATTAATAAACCAAACCATGTACATAGGTTATGTTGTGAGGACTGAAAAATAGACCCAGTATTTAATTACATCAATCAAAATGTCATTATGCAAATGCAAGCAGTAAATTTTTGGATGTTGACAAACAGCGTTATATTTGGTCAAAACTGTTTCATTAGCTACCTCGTAAATAGGGCGAACAGATTTATAAAATACAAAATTGATATTATTATATATAAATAAATCAGTTTAAAAATGAATTATCTTGATATTATGCAAATTAAATATTACCTTAGGAATGGAAAGTGTACTACACAGAGCTACAATTTTCAATTAACCTTTTCGTGCATTATAATTTGTTTTCTATTTTCATTCCTCGCTAAGAAAATAAGAGCAATTTGCCAAAAACAATAAAAACAAAACCAACTACAAACGTCCTACATTTAACCTCGTAGACCAGTCCCTCAAGTTGGGCATTTAAAAACTTCGGCATATGCAAACTAAAATGCAAATCTTTTGGTCGCGGTTAAGCAGGGCTTGTTCTCAGCTATTCTTTCTTGCTCCCATATCATCTACAAATTCTTGATATGGCGGACAGTACAATGGGAACTGCGGTGTTCTAACGACACCCTGCGCTGCATTATCTGATTGTACATATCGCGATCTGCATTTCACAAATGTCCGTTGTATTCTGCAGTCTTAACTGTTCGTTACTTGAAAGACTAACTTTTTGTAATTGTATTGCTCTTCTTTTTTTGTACTTTTTGTGCATTATCGTCGGTCGCTCTTAATTAAATGTTTTTGAACTTTTACCTACAACATAACATAAACTTTCCTTTACAGTTAATGCGACAATTATTTTTGCTTATTAATTATACGAATGGTTGAAAATATACTTTTCATCGATTTTGATAAATAATCACAAACCAGTAAATGCAAAACCAGACTTTCTAAACCCAAGCTATAGAAAAAATTGAAAATATTTTGTTTGATTCTACCATAACTTGTAAAGAAGAAAGATGTATATGACATTTTGGAGATAGACGGTTGAGAAATGCGTATCGGATTTTGGTATTGATAATGAATTTAAGAAAAAATAGGAAACCATCAGATGATGTCTTTAGCTTCGAACTTCTGTAGAGAGTTTTACTTGTGAACTATTAAAGACTATACAAGAGTGAATGAATCATCCGAGAGATAGATCAAAGCGACAGAATTAATCAAACCAGATACTTTGAGGCCCTACAAGTAAAAACCATTTTGGCATAATAGCTAGCATCTAACAGCATTTTGCCCATTTATATAACAAAGTGAGTTTTATCAGCTTTAGCTTTCGTCTATGAGATACGATAATTTGGCAAAAAAAGAAAACTGCTGGCACTCGATTCTACAAAAGTATAGTTCTTTTTTTCCTGTCGCTACTAAACGTTTATGAGCCACTGGTGGTTCCTAGGCCATCACCAAACAGATCTAAATTCTGTTGTTAGACTTATGTACTATTGCATAATTTCTCAAATTTGAAAATATTTACTATGGCCTATATTCTGTTTTGAAATCTTCACTTTGTGGTATGTCCATGTTTAATATTTAGATGTATTTTGCGTATTACTTGTTTTCTTCTTAACATCACAAGCTCCTAAACCAATAGAATGTTCCCTGTGTAGGGAAAAACAAAATAGATCATTTCGTGTCTTTCATATCCTATCCAGGAACTCAGAACTTAATTGAAAGGAAAACATCTACTACCAAATCAATCACCAATTCTAATGTATGATTAGTATAAGGCGAAATAAGAAATTGCTTGATCTTCTATTTCTGTGTTAAAACAGACCAAAATTTTTAGAATGCAATTAATAGCAATTTAACGAATATTTGAAAACTTTAGGAAGTCTCCAAATTGAAAGTGCTAAATAGTTCTTGATTTATTCCAAAATCTCATAACTTTATTTATACTTTTGACAGTGTTCTTCTTCTATATTACATTATTTTCATCTTCATTTGTTAAAGGACAGAAATAAAAAAGTCGTTTTAAGCTTTGTAAAAATAATTTAAGAAAGCTGAGAAAAACGGGCGTAAACTAAATAGATTGAAATTAACATATTTTGTGCATGTGATTAAAATTCTATAAAACATACATGTACCTATGCTCTGCAGTTAACAAATATGCGTTTGCCCACGCTTCTATTGTTTTATTATGATAATAAGTGTAAGTGCAGAGTTTACTGTTAATATCTTAAATCTTTCCTTGTTTTCGCATCCATACAACTGTCGCTGGCGTGTTTTGAAGCGCTTCTTGAAGGCATATCATTTTATGTGCTAAGTGCTAACATATAATAAACCTATACTATTATTTCCTTATATTGTATAACTACTAATTTAACTGTTTTACAAAAATATAAAATTGTGTATTCACTTATTTTCAAATAATGAATAAAAGATACAAAGTAAAAAAAATCTTAATCATAGAGTGAATCGTTTAAAATTGCAGCCATGGCATAAGGATTATCAGCAGGTACCTAAATTACGTATAACATAGGTTTAACATTTATAAAGCTGTCAACATTCTAATACACCATGTGTCCGGCACAATTAACCCAATACATGGAAAAGTAACCCAGAACTTTTTACATCTCTTCGATGCAATTCCATTCTCTACTTCTAGTCTATCTCAGTTGGCCTACCCATTGAAGTGTTCCTCCATTGAAAACCAAGCAGATTAATGCAACGGTATCTTTTCTTTTTTACTTTAAAATTACCAGGAGTATTCACAATTAGATGAAGTTTGCCCGGTTAAATTAAACCTTAATGGATGTTTCATTCAGAAGCTTCTCAACTGAAATATATTTACTAAAAGTATTAAGCTTTGATGTCCTTCAAATTATCATGTCTCTTTATGTAACGGGTTTCCTGAAACACGTCATCACTTTGTGCACCCCAAGTCACATTATTAATCCCAGCATTTCCTTTACTAGCCCATTTATTAGGCGATTTAATCTTTGAGTTTTGCTCAGTTTTGTGTCCTCACTGGGTTTTATTATAAGATTTCTTAATTTTCTTATTACTATCAAACACATAAATTAGGAGTTATCTGAAGCTGTAAGATCTTGTTTCAAAGATATTATTTATAAGGGAAGAGTGGCAGAACAGCTTTGGCTGAACTCCTTCCTTATTCTTGTAAAAGAATAAAATTTATTATTACTATTATTATTATTATTATAGAAGTCTGCACTTTTAGATACAGCTAAGTTTGTTGTTTGAGCAAAGTGCCACCAAGTAATTAGTCGCTTCTATAAACTTTCTAGTATCTATGATGTCTTTGGTTCTTCCTGCATATTTGTCAATTGAATCATAAGTTTTAGATCGATAGCTTCCTGAGGCTAATACTTAGTAATTGAGTTCTATATTTTACAGCACAGTCACAGTGCTCATTTCAGGACGGATTCTATATGAGATATCTATAAATCTACTAAACTGTCCTACTTGGATTTTATAAAAACCTCATTTTGTCGGGAAAGATTCCTTTTGTCTTCTATTCAAGTTTACCTGATTCAATTCAAGGGCGAAATCTACCGCCACCTTTCCATCATATGATTCCGATGGAAGGAGCATTTACAAATTCGGGGCGATTTTTGTTAAATTCTTGTAGACAAGCTATAAGGTTTTCAGCAATTTGTTGGTTTGTAGTAGTTAAAAATGAATTAATTATTTTCAGTATAGTTGTATCCCACTCCAACAGGATGATCAGTAAATAGAACTTTACATCTTTTACCCAAGAGTGGTTTCTTAGGTTTAAATCAAGATCATAGTGGCATTTTATTGGAGATTCAATCATTTTTCTAATAATGCACTAGGGATTTTAAAGAAGTTACATTCACGTGGTAAACTTGCAAAGAACCATATTAGGAACATGAGATTAATGAGGTTGGCAAGCAGATAGTCACGAGAGAGAAAACAGTATATCTTGGAATCTGTATTTCCAGTCTAATAGAAATCTGAACTTCTCACATTTAGCTATTACATTAACCACCACCAATAAAAATAATTACTTACCGTAGCTAACAACCGAAAGTTAAAAAAACAATTAAAATAATAATTACCTTCATAAACACCATTGTTAAGACAAACAATACTTATTGTCAACAATGATTTTAGTTTCTTACGTATCGATATTTCAAGTGTCAGATAACGGCACAATAGAAAAAATGCTATAATCACAGATAGTATACGATTTTTTGCAATTTTTTGCTTCAACCTTGTATTATTTGTTTGTGCTATAGTCATTTTGAGATAAATCCAATCATTTTTAGCGGTAAGTATCAACCCGTAGCAGTACATTGTTTTAATTATCTTATTACTATTTGTTTGCTGAAATATGTGTATTAAATGGAGAACTTATCAAAATCAGCTATTAAAGCTCTCGTACCTAAGTAATCAATGTATGATTCCTTAGTTCTGATGTCATTTGAATCTAAAAATTAGTTTATTGTAGACAATAGAAGAAACTTGAAGAAGACGCAAAAGGTCGAAACTGGCATCATATCCTATCACCTTGGTTATGTTTAGAAAGCCATTGACAGAATCAGATCTAATCAAACATTAAAACTTTTTTCTTTGTAGAGAAATCGATTACTCGTAGTATATTGAAAACAAAGTAATGTCTGATGTGGATAAGATTCTAATGCTGCCTGTAAAATAGGATTGAAAGATAACCATTTGTCTAAAGAATGTTAAAGTCGCTTGTTTGAATTATACTTTTCATTATTAGTATTGAGAAAAAAATTGTCCAAAAAATGCACTTACATAAGTCCTACAATACTATATACAGATAATGAATAATCAGATATTGTCTTCGATCATTGAATGAATTATTTTGTCATGACTGGCATTTGTCGGTCAGTACAAACTGACATTTAAATTTTTTTCTGGAGAGGTTCACTGCACTATATTTTATGGTGTTTGAAAACATCTTTTGACATGAAGTCTGATTGAATGTTCACATAGTAGTAGAAAGATCGCTTTTTACTGCTTTTTATTGCAAACTTTTAATTTTTTCAACACATCTTCTAACAACAGAAAGATGTGACTTCAAATACAAGCTTCTGACTTGTCGAAAAAACCAACGATTCAAGTTGATGCTGATATTATCGTTATCAGCAGATCAAAATTAAGATGACCAACAATGAGTTTTTGCGATATATAGTGAAAATATTACATTTTTCCCTAGAGGTCTTTAATTTGTTTTCTTTTTCTGTCTTGGGCAGAATAACAACAACAGAGTAGATTTAAATTGGCCCAAAACCATGTCGTCAGTAGACGTTTGAGTTTTCATAACTCTATCTCGTTCTTCCCAACACAGATGCTCTATCTGGTGCATAGTATTTTGTCAAAAGGTAGAATAAGAGTTGTTAAAAGTAGTTTTCGTATAAATGTAACGCATAAACTGAACATTTTAAATGGGGTACTTAATATCAATAGAATTTCGATCATATTTTTTCTTTTGCCTTAAATTGAAGTTTTTGAGAAGGTCTCAAATATTTATTTTTGAATTTTCTTGTAGTATGGATTAGCAAGGTTTTTAGTATCAAAGACATTACTTTTGGAAATAGTTTTGATTATACTGCAGTAATGATTTACGTCAATGTCTACCGGTATGGTTTTGGAAACAGTTGCTGGATTGTATTATATTAGAAATCAATATCAGTTCTGCGATTTAAATAATGCGCATGTGTATAAAAATAAAATCTCCTTTATGCAAAAAGTATATTTTGTATCTAAGTCAATTAAGGTACAAAATTTACTGAAATAATAATCTATAACTAGCTACCAAGTAAATTGTGTAGAATTTTAAGCATGGCATCAGGATTATCAGCGGGGACCTAAAATATAAAGAAAAATTAACACTTGAAACAGTATGAAATTTAAAACATAACGTACCATATGTCCGGCACGATTGACCCAATACATAGAGAACTTTCCGAGAAGCTTCTGATAACCTTCGTTAATTCCATTTACAGACAAGGCATCCCTTGGAACATCCTTCCACTCATGACTTCTGCTCCACTTCAGTAGCTCTACGCATTGAAGTGTTCCTATATTAAAAAATATGGAAATTAGAAAAATTGACATTTTTGCTTCTGGGTTAGATTACCAGGAGTATCTACAATAAGATCTAGTTGTCCAGTTACCACTTGAACTTTCACGGTAGTTTCATCAAGAAGCTTGTCCACTGAAAGTCGTTTATTAAAAATTATGTTTGTTATTGTACTTATTTCAAGTCAACATACTCCTTTCTGTAACTGACTTCATGAAGTCTTCTGATAGAGTGTCAAATACATCACCACTCTGGGCACCCCACGTTACGTTTAGATTTAGTGCTTTCTTCACTGGACCATTCATTAGTTCTTCTAATTTCTCATCATCAGTAAGGTCTGTATCCACACCTGGTTTTATCATATGTCTACCTTTTCCTGGGATTTTTATAATTTTTACTTAAACAAACCCTACTCTGTGATTATAGGAAACTATTTACCTGATCTGCTTTTGATCTTTGTTAATATGTTGTAAAAGTCTACATTTTTAGCTACATCCATGATTATATATTCTGTTAAAAGCCATTGGTTAGTAGCTTCTTCAAACTGTCCAGCATCTAAAGCCGCTTTAGTCCTTTGTGCACCCTTATCAATGGCATCGTAACCTTCTTGGTCTACAGCTCCCTATGATGATTACTATTACTAAATCTTATATTTTAAGTTAAAGTACACTTCAGTATACTTACAACGTTGTAAAGGAAGGGTGCCCAATTTAAAACGGACAATATGGGACACAACCAAGAGTCTATTAAACTGACTCCTTTCAGATTAACTCGCATCTGTCCTAGTTGATCCCTCTGACAAAACGATTCTTTTAAATGAATTTCATACTATTGATCACTTACTAATTTACCTTATATAATTCAAGTGCAATATCTACCGCCATCTTTCCACCATACGATTCTGATGCAATATAAAGAGGGACATTTCTAAATTCTGGATGTGTCCTATAAAATCCTTCAAGGCATTCTGCAAGATCTTCAGCAATTTGTTGATTTGTGGTGGTTAAAGCAGAATTATGCTCGACATAACTGTACCCTGTACCAACAGGATTATCGATGAACAGGACATTTACTTCTTTCACCCAAGTCTTCTCTCGTGGATTCAAGTCGACATCGAGTGGGCCGATTTCGGCAAAATTACCAAATCCAGTTGATGAAGCTCCTGGTCCTCCTTGTAGCCATATGACTAAAGGACGTTCCGTAACGTTTTTAACATCTGCAGTTGTGAAGTATAACCACCAAAACATGTGTGCTTTAGGTCGTACGGTTACATAATCCCAGTCTTGCTCGCCTGGACCAAATCCTTGGCGGCCTATTAAAAAAAAGTTTTAATAAAGAATACAGTTAAGTTAGTAGCTATTGTGGTTATTATATAAATCTAAATTAATTATTCGTAAAGGATCCGTTCATTACCTAGTTATCGTTTCCACTTATCACGAACAATACTCGTAAATTAATTAAGGAAAGTATAAATAAAGGAAGAAACCACTGCTATTGTTTAATCGTTTTTCATCACATTAATTAAAAATAGAAATTCGAGTGATTTGAGTGTTTTGGGAATTTTCGATAATTAAATTTGATAGGTTTATCAGACAATGTAAGGAGATGTGATTTATTACACAACTGATAACCTTATTTTTCAAAAATATTAAAAATTAAGCTAAATCTGTTTGGATTTCTAAATTAATTATATGATTTAGGAACTCTCACAAGACTAATGTTTCAGATGGTATCTTACAAGACACTCTTAAATGTATACGTAAACCAAGTCATTAGAAATATTGAACAAGAGTGCAATTTTTTCTTTTTTTTTGGGTTTTTTCAAAAGTCTGATTTGGAAAAATGAGAAAGTAATTAGATGAATTAGCACTAAGCTAAGTTTTCTACTAAAAGAAATACTAAACTCTCTTTAGTATGTGTTTGGTACTTTATTTAATTTATATACGTTAGTGGAAGAAACATACAACAAACATGTATTTACCATAGCTCACAGCCAAGATTGCAAATAAAACGATTACTATCTTCATGGTCGTCATCACAGGTACACAAAACTAATTTTTGTTATTAAGTGTTACCTTATATATAGCAACAGTTCAAGTGGTGTTTATTGAAGTGCAGATAAGACTGCAAAAGGGATACGCTAATCAGTATCTTTGATAGTACCCGCAGTTTTAGGATTATTGTTTCTAATTCTGCACTCTAATATTATGTAATAGAATTTGGCACTAATTTTTGGCAGTAGTAATTCTGAAATGAAGCCAGTTAGATAAGCAAGGTTTTAAATTAAGATTATAAAGTTGGTTAACATTGTACGTGATTGAGTTAACAATAAAACTAAATATGCGCATGTTTTTCGTACCTGATTTTTGTTTTAGCATAAGTTTCTATTAGACGTTGTACTATCTTTACTATCTCTTCTGATTACCAATAATTCTCTTTGGGGCTTTGCTCTCTATCAGTGATTCACTTCTTATTGCCCTTCGCATTATTAATACCGTGTCATTTAAATATTTTGTTATATAGTGATAGTTTTTCACTGTTGTTGATTTTTTTCTTTCTTTACGTATTCATCCTCTATCAATGGATAATAAAATTCTAAACAGAGACTTATTCAAAAGAGGACAAAACCGCTTAGAAACCAAGCAAAGATTTTCTATAAGGGCAATACTATATCAAAACCACAACCTCTTCATGCTCTAGATATGTTTCCCTTATTGTTTATAGATACGCTATGCCTTTACTTCAAAAAGCATAGACATATTTCTAGAACTAGACTGATCCGAAGGAATAGGAATCTAGAGACTTCGGAGCCAAATCGGTCTGGGAACTGAAATTCAAAATTTTAACCATTTTGCATGTCAGAAAATAAATAATTTAACGTTATGTCATTATGTCGAGGCCGAAATAGCTACCGACTCTGGAAGCAAATTGGGTCTGTCTGACCTAAGTAAGAAGATATTTATTATATTATAAATAATTATAGCTGTGCTGATTTATAAACAATTTATCTTAATGCTAAATTGGCAAATGTGACTGAAACTCGAAACTTGAGTTTTTGTTTGTCATATTAAGGCTATATTTGGGCTTTGTTTGTAAATAGTGGGTAAGCAAGTTTGCCACAGCTTCCTCCTGATCTTTTAAACCAACTTTTCGCAATATACTTATACCATCTTTCTTTTTCTCCGCCAAGTATAGGATGATTTTCAATATTTTAGTTTTAATAATTTTTTGTAGGTGGAATTCATTTTGAGATAAAGACCTAAAATAACTTTAAAGCTAAAATATGGTTATCTGCGTTGAGAGAATTACTAATCACTAATGAACTAATTTTTAGGCATTAAAAAACTAATGTGAGGCAGGGAAGTAAGCAAGAAAAATACTTAAAATAAACTGCTAATGTAATCACCTAGTATGTTTGAAAACTAACGGGCCAACTTTGGTAGTCCAAAGTTAGGCTTCAGCTTCCCTCAACCTTCTAAAAGATGCCATATATCTCGCAAATTGCTATACTCCATCAATGGACACACACTGGGCTCATTCATGACTGTCATGAATCAGTACATAAGATCAAAGTTCGTTTTTCTAAAATCTTCATTCATTTTGAAATGTAATGATTTTTAAAATCCCACGTGTTTAATAAATCGATCTAGCAGAATTTGTAGCTACTTCCTCACT
>VTPC01003202.1:41823-79301 GCA_011009095.1 Ignelater luminosus
CAGATTCTCAGCATTGCATCCTTATTTGAATATTTGGATACCGCACATTTTTTCCGTGCAGCAAACACGCCTTGCATTAACACGAATGCTCAGTTCACAAGGTAAACTCAAGTTGTCTATTTTTTTACGTCTAAGTTTCATGGCACTACCTGACTTAACACAGTGTTGATTTAACAGTGAAGTCGTAACTAAATAACTTGAGCGAATGCATTACATGTACAGGTCTGCAGTTTTGATAGATTGTTGGTCTCTTGACAAGACATATTAACAAATCGTGTTAATTCCGGTGATTGCACTGTAGAGTCATAAAAATCAAGCTATACGTAGAAAACTAGACAATGTGGTATTTTTGAGTAAGGTCTCCACTATAAATTATGAGAACATTTTTGGATCTAGCTGGAGTTCGAGTTTGACTTAAGTACTGACTATAAATACGCGCATACGTTAATGCTAGCCAAACAAGGGATAATGAAGTTTTTGAATTGTGATTTTGTTAGTCAAAGTGTAATATTTAATAGTTGAATCGCGAATAGAAATTCATAATCTTAAAAACTCCCGTGTTTATATTTGCTTGTCGATAGAATGTACTTTTTATAATTAAAATACTTTCTTTCTCTTTATCTTTCCTCTTTTACCGACTGTCGTCAGTATCAATCTAAATATTGCTACCTTCAACATGAATATAGAAACGAATAAGTCTAATAAAACGTGAAAACTGAAAAAAAACAGTGTCCCTCAAACTGCATTTTGGCTCTTGGTGGTAAGGGGACCCAATATTACATTGTTAGGTTTCTTCTAAATCTTTTTAAAACTTAGGAGCCAAAAGACTACATATCACTGAAAGAAGTAAAAAACTAACAAGGTTCTAAAATTGTCACGAGTCTCGAGAATTACCAAGAATCGAAACGAAATTAGTATTGAACCAAGAAATGGCCGAGACAGTTGCTAGTCTTTATCAAGGTTTGTATCAAAGAGTCTACGTCGACAAGGTTCTGTCGATTTAAATTAAACATGCGCAGTTAGCTTTGTGGTTTAAATCGAAGAAAGCTTGTTAACGTAGACTTTCTGATACAAGACTGGGCCAGGTCCGGCAACCATTTTGAACAATTAATATAGTAAGTTAGTGCAATTTAATTTTGATAAGTTGCGTTTTTTGTACTGTTCAGTCTGTAACTAAAATTTTATTCTCGACTTGTAACAACCTAAACTATACATTGGTGAAATATTGAATGTATGTTATGAGACACCTTGTATATTATTTTTTTCTGAATATTACTAACTCTTAATTTTTCCTAAGATTATACTTTCTATGAAAATATGTAGCTTTTCTAGAAATCGGTTCTCTATGTCATCAGTAATCTAAAGAGTTCAATCTAAACATAACTAATCATGCTGGTTACATAGTGTAGAGTTCCCAAAAAATTTTCTTGACTTAGATGCATCTCTTTAGAGGTGATTATCCCAACCTTTTAAGACATCCCAAAATTCCTACAGAATCAATGATCAAAAAATGAAAAACGACTTTTTATAAATGGTCAGAATGGCATGGAAGATAAGCTACATCTTGAGGACCGTCCTTAAATTACGTAACGCAAAATTAGACAATGACTTTGAATAGTGTCGAAATCCAAAATTTCTTGAAGAAAAGCTTTGAAGGTTTTCTCGCTTTGTGGACTTCTTACGGGTTGATTTCCAAGAAGATTGTTGTTAACATTTTCCTTCTGTTAAAGTTCTCTCTAACGAAATTCATTCCACAAAAATTCTGATTCTCTTTTCTCTCTACCGGTTAGGAAAAGGTCGAAAATGTGAAACAGAGAATTGAAATCATGGCAAACCATCAAAATGCTAAAGATCTATATAGAAACATGCATTATCTTAAGAAAGTCTAATAAGCATTTCAATAAGTTGTAAAACTCAGCCAATCCCAAACATTTGTATTGATCTACATTTATTTTCAAAAAAGTCCTTATCCACTAATTTGAGTGTTATTTTAATCAGAAAATCTTCAAATTTGAAGAAATTGAAAGATTTAGTATTTTTCATTGGCTCTTTAAGTACTAGCTTGTTGATAACTTTTTAAAATTAACATATTGCATCCTGCCTAGGCCTTCTGGAAGCAGAACTATTTTGCAATACAAATGCTTCAAGTTTATAGACTCTTTTTAAAAGTATTCATTTTTTGATAGTCTGCAATTTTTTTATTATATGTATATTATCGAAATCTAGATTTTTCTCATGTATAAGTATATTAAAATCTTTTGAGCAAATATGCAACATAAAACCCATTGGATCTAATGAATACAGGACCTATCGGTTCCAAAGTAGACGTAAAGAATAAGCTGAATAAGCTAGGACCATTAAGAAAGGAATTAGTGTGTTCTAAAATACTAAGGCCATGCGATATAATTTATTCACAATCGAGCTAAATATACAAATAGTGCGATCAATAAAAATGCACACTTAATTACTGAGCAGGTCCTTTAAAATTACAGCCATACCGTCAGGATTATCAGCAGGAACCTAAAATTTGAAATGTTTATGATAAATAATACTGCTACTAACTAACTAAAAGTTATACCATATGTCCAGCCCGATTAACCCAATACAGAGAGAGTGGTCCACGAATTTTCTTATACCCTTCATTGATTCCATTTGCTGACAAAGCATTTCTTGGAGTTGTTTTCCATTCATTGCTTTGAGACCAGTGAAGATCATCAACCCATACGACGGTTCCTGTATTAAAAGAAAAGAAAACATGAAAGCTACATTTAAATATTGTAAATTATTCCTTTTACCTGGAGTATCCACAATTAGATCAAGTTGTCCAGTTACTACCTGCACTTTGATGTTAGTTGTATCAAGAAGTTTCTCAACTAAAATTTATATTCAAGATTCTTATTAAACCTTTTTACAACTAGACTCAATTTAGCAAACCTCCGTGTGTAACTGGTTTCATGAAGTCTCCTCTTAAAGCAGTAAATACACTTCCACGTTGCTTACCCCAAGTAACATTCAATCTCAAGGTTTCTTTGACGGGACCATTCATTATGCGATCTAATTTTTCATCATCACTAATTTCCTCATCAGTTCCGGGTTTTACTAGAGTTCTAGAGTTTCCTAAAAAGATTGATATTATTGTGTTTGTGACTTCAATGGGATAGTCTAAAATACCTGTCGATTTGATTTTCTTTAAAATGTTATAGAAATCTACATTTTTAGCCACATCCATTATTAGATATTCAGTACGACCCCATTCGTCAGTTGCTTCTTCAAATCTTCCAGCGTCTATAGCTGCTTTAGTTCTTTGAGCACCTACGTTGACAATGTCATGACCTTCTTGATCTACAGCCCCCTGTTGATGATATGCGGTGTTTTAAATTTTAATAGATCTTATTTGTAGCGGTAAAATTACTTACAACGTTGTAAAGGAAAGGTGCCCACCATAAAATGGAACATATGGGGCATATCCACGAATCAATTAAACTGATTGCCCTCAAATTCGCTTTACTTTGTCCTTGCTGAACCCTCTAAAGCAGTAAGTTTAGTTTTAATTTCATAATTTTTCTTATGCGGCTGATTTACCTTATCTAATTCAAGTGCAAAATCAGTAGCCATTTTGCCGCCATAAGATTCAGATGCAACATAAAAAGGACGGCCTTCGAATTCGGGATGTCTTCTATAGAAACCTTCAAGGCAAGCTACAAGATCTTCGGCAATTTGTTGATTTGTGGTGGTTAATGCAGAAAGGCTATCGGTATAACTGAATCCCGTACCAACGGGATTATCAATAAATAGAACGTTTACATCTTTAACCCATGTATGGTTTCTGAGTTTTAAATCGAGGTCAAGGGGACCTATTTCGGCAAAATTACCGTAACCGGTTGATGAAGCGCCTGGTCCTCCTTGAAGCCAAATGACGAGGGGACGTTCGGTAACGTTTTGCACATTTGCGGTTGTGAAGTATAACCACCAGAACATATGTGCTTTGTCTCGTACTGTTACATAGCCCCAATCTTGTTCGCCTGGTCCAAAACCTTCACGACCTAAATAATAACAAATTTGATAAACAAAAAAATCATATTGCATGGGGTTTTAGAAAACATTTAATTGAAATTTTTAAAGAGTTATTTATCAGAAAATAGTTTAAAAACTGTAGCACTTAAATTGTACTCTTTTATTGCTCGATTACTAATTAAGTAGCTTATCATTTTTTGCTATCTTCTGTAATAAATTTAATTAATAGAAAAAATTCGACAAAACATTGATTAATAAATTCTCATTAAAAACATAATATAAAGTAAAAATAACGGTTTGATGACTAAACTGATAATAATTATATTATCAGACAATGAGAGGAAGTACTGAAATGTATTATGTACTGTACTGATAACCTTATTGTTTGAAAAATTCTTGTAAATCTCAAGTGCTTTTTGTTGCCGGTGTAAATAAAATTTTATTTTACGAAATTTTTAGTGGTAAAAATCATAAAAAATAACATATACGGGAAAAAATAGTAAATCCAGAGATTTCTTGATTATTAGAATGTTCTAATTAGTTTATTTGTTACTAAAACGGTTTGTTAAACTATTTTAGTATTTTCTTGTCAACGATTGTTTTTTTAATTTGCAGAAAGCACTTTAGATATCGTAAGCTGTATTTTACAAATAGAATTCGCTAAATATTTACCATAACTCACAGCCAAGAGGGCACTTAAAACAAGCAGTATCTTCATGGTCGTTAAAACAGATACACAATACTAAATTGATATTATTAATTGTTACCTTATATATATACACACGCATACACAAGTATTTGAAGTGGAGCTTATTGAATGTTAGATAAAAATGCACATAAGTGTTATAATGGGTTGTATCTCTGATAGCACCCGTATTTTTTTGGCAAAATTATTTGAACCTCTACATTCTAACGTTATGTAATAGAATTTGATTTTTTAAATGGTGATAGCAATTTAAATTTTATTTAAAATTTCTAATTATTATTTGAATAATTAGATGCGATGAGGGTGTAATTTGGGACTACATTAACCTGGTCTCGAGCAGATTAATGAATAATGATACAGGCACCGTGGCGGCAGTAACAATAAAAAGTAGATACTGAACAGTATCTCATAGCTATTTCTTCAAATAGTATTCAATACAGAGCAAATACGACAAACATATAAATAATTATCACTAGCATGATATTAATCGTGGAATGTAGAATACTGCATATGCCCTTTTATTTGATTTCTTTACTATTATAATTCCAGTCTTATAATCCAGTTTTCTATTGATAATTGTTGACCTCTTCTGATGGTTTCTCTAAAGGCCGTCTTTATTAGACATCCGAGTTCCTTGGAAACATGGTTTGCTCAGAATTGGCAGTCTATTAGAGTTTCGAGTTGCCCAATCAGCTCGACCGTGCAGTTGGGAAAGGGTGAGCGCCTCTCGACTCGCCGAGAGAAATGAGAGTCTCAGCAGTCTCTTCTCTTGTAGTACTATGTGATAACTCTTCTTAGCTCAAGATTATATCAGAATCTAGTTGGTATGTAGATCCATCTGTTTGCATAAGGTGTTTATGTTGTAAAATATAATAAAAAGTACTTCCTTATGATGTATTTGTATAATTTTTATATCATACCGGTTTCGGATAAGAAAGTACTTTTTACTATATATTTTACAATATCAGAAATTGTTTAATGCGCAGTTCGTTGCCAAACGACTTGCCAGAATGCCGGTCGACCTGTCCAGGTAGACTGCCTAACAGTCTACCTAGCTTCTTGTTCGGGAGCTTGGGAAATCAACTTGCCAAGAAATTGGACGTTTAGCACAGCCTTAATAAGACGATGCTTTTTTCCAATTACACACTTTGGTTTGATAAGCTCCTGTTTTGATTTAGCACAATGAGATTTTTTGTAAACATCTCCATAGATTTAACTGACAATTCACACTGTAGAACTGTAGACAACTAGTAGAACAGCACGAAAAAGTTAGCTTTTGTTTACAACTATTTTGCTGAGCCCAGATGAGGAAGAACCTTAATAGAAAGTAAATAAATCCAGAGTACTTTTGTTTTATTTTAGTTGTCCTCTTAGGCTGCAATCGATAAATTTTTCTTTATTAATTTGACAATTAGGCCAGCAAAGATCCTAATGAATCTCAGATTAATTTAAATAAAATCATCACTACTTACTACTTACCAATGACAGATCTACTAAGTGGAAGCTCAGAAGTTGTTACCAAATACTAAAAGTGTAGAACCGTCAATCACTTTCTAATTTGATACTTCAGGCAGTATCTGACTGTCTCAATGTTATGGGACCTATTTTGCTAGTACTCGATGCATCCTAAAATATTGTGTTTGGTAGAAATGTATATTATTACTCCGCGTTACCGACAGTTTTATATTCACCGAGCTATGAGTGTCAAATATAAATGAATTGGACTTTCCTTGTGACGCTACACAAACTTCTCTCTTGTAGGAATCGTACAGAAAATGAAAAAATAGATGAACGAGCTAGTCTACATCTTTACAGTCATGAGATTATATTTAGATGATTACTCTTTCTTGTATCTTGTGTTGCATCTAAAAGACAAAGTTGATGATTAGAAAAGGTGATTCAGATATCTTCATTCTGCCATCTTGTCTTGCGATTAGATAGAGTTCAAGAACCGTGTATACTCTTTGCATTTGGGAAAAAGCATCAATGCATTGAAGTTTGGAAGAGTAACTCTTGTCTTGAATTAAGACCCTTAGAATTTTTTGTACTTTAAACTACAAACGTAGTAGAGTAGTGACACTTTCTTTTAACAATGACGATAATAGCGGGTCTAGATATAACAAATGCATTTAAAATAAAGGCACACACAGTCGAAATTCAAATTAAAACAAGAGCTATCTCAAGAAGATTGGGAAAAAGTTCGCAAAGGGCCGAAAAATGTTCGGATAAAGCTGAACATTTGTGCACACGCTCTTTTTATAGCTGTTATTTATGTGTGACAAGTTCTACCTATGTACGTTCTAAGATGACGAGTCAAAGGTGGGGAGTTCTTTGAAAAGCTACAGTTTTCAACAATTATTTTTATTGGAAATGGAAGTAATTTGAAAGTGAGATGTCATTAAATACTAAAACAATTTAAGTTCACATTCATGTTTTCACATGCTTTCGTGTAATTGCAACAATTGTAATTGCAGGGGTTGGTCAGGTGCTGGTAGCTCCAGGCCTGGGACAGAAACAAGAGAACCATTTTGTACCGACCAGCCTCATTCAGTACTTGAAGAACATACCTCATTCAAGTGCTTGTGGTTTCGAGTTTCAGCTGCAGCTAAATCAATAACATTCGCATCTTAACTTTTTTCTTCTTCGCGTAATACGGATTGCGGTGGTAATTTTTTGATGGGGTCCAAAGTATGTGTTTCACAAATAGAACGTCGATAATGTTTTGATAGCTTAAGTGTCTGCGCTCTTTTCACACGCACAATCATTTTTGAAATCGAAAGGCATGGACCTCCTGAGAATCTCTTTGCTGGTCTTCCATGGGGTTAGTTTTATTCGCAGCGATTGGTTTTATGAACAAGACTGACCAGACAGCCTGGCTTGCACTAGACAGAGTACTTAATAACATACGTGATAATAGTATAGAATTTCGTTAAATCATCTTATAGATATAGATTATGTTACTGAGCAACGTCGATGACATTTAGAGTATCTGTACCTCCACTCACTATCATTACATTTTTGCTTTTAAGACAATACCACACAAAATACATACGTCGATTTTATAACAGTTCTGCATCTACCATCACAAAAAAATAAAACAAATACAAATTAAAACATAAATTCTTGAAAGACAGTTGTTGGGTCTCCGACAATACGAACAGCAATACAGACTTTTCAATTTTGACGAAGTAAACAGTATCGGGCAAAATCTCCTTTGGGAAAAATAACACATACTTTACACAGGGTATAGAAATGGTTCACAAACCACAGGAAATTTGTAGAAATTATGACTTTTTTACCGTACTGGTAAAGTAATATTTTTCTTCTTACATAGCAATAAATCATTAGCGATTGAAAACTTCCTATTAAATCTAAACTACTTCTACATTTGGTATGCTTTAAACATGTTTATTGACTTAATAACTCTAAACGCATAAACCTAACTTGAATATTGCTATGCGAGATTATTCTTTTCATAGACAGTCACATAGTCTCCTCTGACGGCCATGATTTTCTTACTCGGGGGAAAAAATCCAGAGACTTTCCGTATTTAGTGCTGGAGGATTCATAGTTTTGCCACGTGTCTGTAAACTAAACTTATCTTGTTTGCGTGAGAAACCGAGTAACTTTGTAAAGTTGGGCAGGAAAAATGCTTTCAAAGTACGTGCAGTTATTACATGCATCAGCTTCCTTGCTAACCAGAGAACTTAGTTGTTTGGAATAATAAATATAGATTACAGCATGAAGAATTGCCATAAGTTCTCAAATGCAAGAGGGGAGATATTTTGGTATTCTATCACTGCCATTGTGAGAGGTTATGTAGGTTTTAGTTTAGCAAATTCTTGGATATATTTATGACAATTTTTGAGTTTTGTGATAAAGCGCAAACTTTCCTTTCTACACCTAACATTCTACTAATGTACAAGTGCATCTAAACGGTCACTTCCTAAAGATATTTCTGAATTGTACTGTATGTAAACGTTTCAAGCTCTGTTGCGTAACTCGTCTGAACCAGCACTAAGTCGTAAACAAGAATTCTACTTAATTACGTTTCATTTATTTGTTTAGCATACTTTTTTACGGCAGGCCATAGGATGTTATTTTTTGGGCGAAGTTAATCTGTTCGTGACTAGGTTAGTGACATTTTACTACTGATTTTGCCGTTGTGCAATACTGACAGGTACATTTCATCCCAAGATTTTCTCAGTTTGGTTCATGTTAGATTTGGTCAAATTTCTTTCTATTTCTATTTCTGAAAATACTTTACAGTGTTTGCTTTTTGCCTTACGAAGTCAAAGATGTTTATCAATTCTTTCTTTCCCTTCTCTCTATGTTTCAGTAGATCTTTTCTACTTCTGATAGTAATCAAAAGAAACATTTTTTGGGAAATTTTTGCGTCAGAATTCCAATAACAATTTTTGATTAGGAATTTCCTCAAAATTGCCAAATAAGTGATAAAAGTGACATTTAAGTACGCAATACGTTTGCATAAGTTAAAAAATCGTACTCCAGGCCAGCTTATAGAGAGATGAAGAAATATTCAAAATTACGTGACCAAATACCTTACTGTCAGATAGGCAACGCCGGTTTCACGTTGGTAGGTTAGAGATTCAGCAACACTAGTGTTGCTGATACCAAAAAGTGAAAGAGCACTATACCAGTAAAGTTACTAATCTAGCGAGTTTGGATGTTTGTTCATCTTTCACTATCATCTTTCTTTTGCTGCTAACTCTAGACTTTTCTTCTGCATTATTCTTTTCTTTTTGAAACAAATAATACACGAATATGCACTAGCTCGTAAAAAATTTAAAGCAAAGACGTACATTCAAACATTACAACCAATTTGGTTTTGTGTACCACAGACTTTGATTGAACTTGTATGGATTAACGAAATTCCAACATAATTTTTATTTCTTTATCTTCAAGTTCAAGATAATTTTGTTATTTATAAATATCACTTGAAGTTGAACAATGATGTTTGATTTTATTTATTTAGACACTATTAGATCTGCTGAGTCACTAGAATTTAAGTATTTACAAATATAGTACATAAATTATCTATGTCTTTAACCTAACGTCTTTTACCAAACTTCGTAATATAGCACGCATAGCTTGTGGATTCTCTCGTGGTACCTGAAAGTAGGTGTTTAATTCAAAAATACTAGTAATAATTTAAAAAACAAGTACCATATGCCCAGAACGATTTACCCAATAAAATGAAAGCTTTCCAACCACCTTTTTATAACCTTCAACAATATCATTTACGACTAAAGCTTCTCTGGTTGCATTCTTCCATTCTTCTTTTCTCTGCCATTGTAATCTATCAACCCAAGCTACTGTTCCTTTTTAAATAAAGCAAACTTCGATAAATAATATAAACATTTTTAACAGTATAATTAAACCTACCAGGTGTGTCTACTATCAAATCTAATTGTCCGCTTAGGACAAAAATTTTAATATTGGTAGTATTTAATAATTGTTCCACTGAAAATAAAAACCATAGAACTTGATATTTCACTAATTATATATTCATAACAAACCGATGGTAGTGACGGGTTTCATAAATTCACATGTTTGCGCTTCAAAAACTTCACCGTTAGGATCGGACCATGTAGCATTTAGACCTAATGCTGACTTTACCGGTCCATTCATTAAAGTGCTGAGAGCTTCGTCGAAATCGTTGGCTTTTCCTTCAAAAATATTATTTTTAAGTTATAAAATGAATTTTTATTAGCTTAAGTGTAAGACCTGTTGAAAAGTAAACTTGTTTTAGGATGTTGTAGAAATCTACACCGTAAGTGTTGTACTCTACTATCATCTCCAATTCATCCCACTTCTGCGTCGCTAGAGAATAGTCCTTTTCTTCTAATGCTGTCCTTATTTCTTCAGCTCCTTGCTTTATCTGTTCGAAACCTCGCTTATCAACTGCCCCCTTTAAATATACAAAATATCTTAACTTCAAAGTAATCTCATCTCACTTAACTTACAATATTATATAAATAAGGCGCCCACATCGAAACACTATCAATTGGAGAAATCCATGAATCCACCAAAGCAATACCTTTTAAATTCGATTCTATATTATTCGCTTCAAGTTTCTAAAACCTTACCTATATTCTCAAATTAGTACAATATAGCAATCAAACATACCTCGTATAGTTCAAGGGCAAACTCAACTAACATTTTCCCACCATATGATTCACCCGTTATATAAAGAGGAACGTGCAGAAAATCTGGACGTTTTTCATAAAAACCTTCAAGGCACTTCACGAGATCATCAGCAATTTCTCTATTTGTTTTTGCATAAGCTGAATGGTTTTCAACATAACTAAATCCGACACCAACAGGATTATCGATGAATAATACATTTACATCTTGAACCCAACTGTAATTTCGAAGTTGAAGATTTTCATCAAGCGGTCCTAATTCACCAAAATTGCCTAGACCTGTGGATGAAGAACCTGGACCTCCTTGAAGCCAAATAACTAGCGGCTTATTTGTTATTGATGTCACATTCGCTGTGGTTTCGTACAACCACCAAAACATGTGAGCTTGAGGACGTACTTCCACATAACCATAGTCTTGTTCCCCTGGTCCAAAACCCTTTTTAGCTGAAACACCTGATTTTTAAATTAAAATTAGAGATTTGTTTATGAATGAAATAAATTTTTATATTTACCATTTATAAGATAGATAAAGCTAAACAATAGTATTGTTTTCATGGTATTTCTGCTAATAAATTTCATTATGCGTAAACTTTCTAGCATGTGTTCACAAAGCACTGAAGTTATCAGGATAATAAAATATTTATTTATATATAGATTTTCCTTTTTATTACCACTATCTATTTTTATCAAAGAAGACATAAAATATTTATTGCTGAAATACTAAGAATTCGTGATTTTAACTACGTAGTATGTAACTGTAATAGAATAATTATTTCTAAAATAAATTTGAAATTCTCTTATCTGCTCGTTCCTAAAAATAAACTAAAATAAAGAAAAATGTGTGGCATAAAGGCTGGGAAGAATATAACAGATGTATTGGGGTATAATCGCAGGGATGTCCGAGAGACAGGGGCGGCACCCAGGCAAGCGGAAAACAGAAATTCGATACGCACTCAGCAAATCTTTTGATGGAACCTATGAACTTATTCTCATTAGTTCTGGTTGTAACATGGCGATGTTTATTCTGTCTTATTTTAACTTATTTTTTAGTTTCTTAAAGTTGAAAATAAGCTTCGTGCAGATGTGTTCGAATTAAATATTCTAATGTCAAAGGTCTTCAAGATATTTTGAAAAAGATAATGTCTTAATTACTTTGAAGAATTTCATTCTGTACTTAACTTTAACGATTTCAATAAAAAATTCAGAACAAGGCTATGTTTGTTTTTTAGCAGTACAGGCTAGATATATTTATGTATTGTCAAGAGAAGTTGTTGCAAAATATTTTATTTTAAGTTGTAGGCACCAAAATACATATAATATTTTTAAAATTGAAAAACTGGATATCTACACCTATAAATATCTCTTATTATTTAAATGTTTCAGGAATTATTGGTCCATATCGCTTGTATAGAGTTGATTTAGACAGGTATAAAATTTGCTTTAATAAGTAAATTTGCTTACATCATGTAATTGTACGTAACCAAATGTTACTATAAAGTTTATGTCTTGTAAAATTATTATTGCTAGTAGTAGTTTTACTTGCATAAAAAGGACTATTACACATTCAGCGCTTAGAAATAGAAATTAAGCAACAAACTTTGCTTATGATTTGTAAACAAACATAATATGTAAAAGCTATTCGTTTGTAAAATTACATAAAAGCCGTTATACTGTATCGAAATTATTTAAACCTCATCCGACAAGCAATTAATAATTGATAGCATTACCTGAATTTAGCATCATCTATGAAATGCTGTCTCCAGTATAACCTTGCTTTTTATAAATTTTATTGTTGTGTAAAATTCCTCCACTAAGCTTTGGATTTTTCAAATATTTACCTAGACTTAATAATATTACACTTAGGAATATAAAATTCACCTTGATGTTGGAGTAAAATTACAGGAATTGCTAGAGTGTTCCGTAATTTTACATATTGGACTAAAATGGGACCTGAACACAACGACCACCCTTATATTTGCCGTTCCGTTGTGTCCAGCCACCACGACGCCTGATGAAAGTCGTCCTCTTCACGGTTATCATAGTCACAACAGCCACCTACTTGATCACAAAGACCACCAACGTTTGGACATCTTCGGCGAATAAAACCATTATTTAAGGAGTCAAATTCAAGCATCGTTCTCGATGAAAAATAACATCTAACACTGAACTGGCTGGTGGCCATTGCGACCAAAAGTCTTAGGTGGCCATTGTTTCCTAGGCCCAAAATTACATTAAAATATTAAGAAATCTACACATTTAAGCACGTTGTTCCAAAAACCGTGTAATTTTTGTAGTTGAGCACACAATATCTTGCTAATGTTGTAAGAAGCCTAATTAGCTTTAAGGAATTTTGTGAGTAATTTCTAAATAGAGAAAAATCCTTGAAATGCACACAGTCGATTCTTCTATGAAGTAAGCATTCTCCATCACTTATTATTAATTCTGTCTACTTTGTTTCTAGATATTGCAACTCAAAGTCAGCATCTAATGCATACATGTTTATGGCAGGCATTGAACTAAGAGAAATTTTTAATGTAACACAATATAAAAAATAGAGAGGTCTTTGTGAAAAAATAGAATATTTTCTTCTACAGGGTTATCGAGCAATAACGGTAAACATACCTTACGAAAATGCGGTTTTTTCCATCCAGCCATATAAAAAGTAAAAACAACATGCCAACATAGAATTAGCATAGTTGAAAATGAAAAATGTCTTTGCTGTTAACCTAGCAATGACAAAATTTATCGTGTTTAAAGCGCAGGACGCTCTTCCTTACCATGCATTTCAGTAAATCATTCACAAACTCCTTAAGACGATTAGTTAGGTATTTTATAAGTGTTAACTGAAAACCTATTATAGGTACCTGACCATTAATAATTTGTGTGACTATAACTACCTACCGTGCTTAAACTGAATTAGACGAATCCCAATTCGCCGACATTTTTGATCTCCCATTTTGCCAAAAATTCTGTTAGGTTAGATTTTAGAATTGTAATATTGATTATAATTCACTATCGTGATTTAAAAACAAGATCAGTCAAAAATTTGAGTTATGTATACCAAACGATAAACATTACACAGATCTATCCGTTGACATACATACTTTGAAATGTACTGATATCTTGTTTTTAACTGACGGTAGTGACATTATGTGACTTCAGCGAACGGAGACATTTCGGCGAAGTGACCATAATTCGTTTAAACTCCAGTGGCCATAAAGTACTCACAAATCCTTTTTGAATATAATTGCACTTTCTACGGCATTCGCAAAATATTCTGTATCCAATCTTACCCTATTATTTATATAATGTTACATAGATGTATTACAGTATATGTATTAGCTTGAAATCTATCATATTGAAACCCTCTAATAAATATGCTTGCACCTTAATCATTTTTCTACTTAAAGATCAATACTGCAAGTATTTGTAGTCAATCTGTACCTCTAATAACTTTCTATATTACATAAGCTATAAATTGCAAACCCGTCACCCGAATATAGACCTTACAACTCAGTTAACTGCTGTTAATATGAAGGTCATTTTCCAGAAAAAAACCTTACGTACTTAAAGTTGATTGCAGCTCAGCAGGGTTCAGCAATTCTTAAACAAGAAACTTTTACCTTTCAAAACGTTTGGAAACTTCCCGACGCTGCTGAATTATAACCAGATGTAGGTATTTAGGAAAATGACCCCTGATCCACAGCACTTAATTTAGCCGTGCAAACAATATTCTCAATTCATATATTTTGTTTTCATTACTACAATTTGCGTATTCGTTTGACAAATGACGAGGAGTAGGACATAAAAGAAAAAAGTTTGAATGCAATTCTAGTTATTTAATCTTATATCGGACAGAAAGCTTTAACATTTACTATAAATATAGTGAATCCATAAATTCGAGGTTCACTAGTAGAGTCTCTACAAAGGTAAGCGATATCCCTGTCATTTTGCGTTTAACGTTTTTCTTCATTCTTATTCATTACACAGGTGATTTGACTGTAAACAATTTGGTTATTTTCGGTTATAGCAAACATTCAGAAAGCTAAGAAATATTTTGAATAGCAAAAAACCAGCAATAAGGTGGTCTCGAAATATGAAACAGTTTTCATTGTAGTCTGTTCTCAATTTTTTATCCATTGTGCTATCTGGTAAGCTTCTATTTTTGAACAAATGAGACATTTATTACAATGAAGACTAAGGGAGAGTTTTTCTGTGGTTCGCTGGGTTTAGCACCCAATAAAATGAAACTTTCGACAGCCGAGAAATAAAAGATTCTAAATGAGACTTTATTTATTTTTCCAGGCTATCAATCTGAGACGCTTCATATTCTCATCTAAAAGATCTTACAGTTGTTTTTGATTATATCAGGAAGTAGTTTATTGTCTCAAAAGAAAGATGTTGAATCACAGATTCTTAAGTATCAAGATTCAAAGTTCAAGTTACAAAGTAGCCTGACTTAGAAGCTGGACCCATGCAGATCCCTAGATGGTCGTAATCGCTCTGTACAAGGCAATCAGATTATCTCAGCTCTGCTGAATACCACTGTTTATGTCTTGTCCACTATAATTCATTCCTAAAGTAGGTAGTATTTGACCTCATTGCCAAGAATTCTTTTACTTGTTGTGCAGTTACTTTGAATGCACTTCTACTACAGTCAAAAATTGCCATCCTCTATGACGCTTCAGATCTGTAATACCTCATATGAATCAGTAGGGGCGCAGTCGACGACTACGCCAAACAATGGCGAGTAGAAGAGGGAATACCTAAAAGTTTGAGATATTCTGCTATTTTAGCAGATAACTGGAGCCTAACTAAACCCAAAAATGCTTTTCCAACACATTGGGTAGAACGTTTTTTAAGCAACTAGAACCGTTTATAGCCTGTGTGATGTAAACCGTATAGTTAGCTTGTTTACAGTAGGTTCCGAGAAGATCTTTATTATTGTTTAGTACTACAAATGTTCGTCTTTGTTTTTCGCAATCTTAACAACTATCGCAAAGTGCAAACCTTCAATATCAATATCATCCACTATACTATTGTGGCATACTCCAGCGACACCCAGTATTGATTGCAATATTTTAAATTTTGTGTAGGACAGCCATCAGTTTTATTGCATATTGATCGAACATTAAAAATGCTGCAATATTTGATTTCTCAGGAAAGTTTTATATATTCTTTGCTCTAATACATAATATAGATATTCGTTGCGATAACTTCTGTTCGACATCATATACAAATAATTCTTTTCTGAGCTGCTCTAACGTAGAAAACTATTACTTATGGTTCATATTGCATTAGCGTTCCTATGATTGCACGTGTTACCCGATTGTGTTACGATTTTCTTTATTATCATCATTAACACGCCTATGCCAGATCGTATTCGCGCTAACCTTGACAATGCATACTGCTTTTTTTAAATAACTGTACTCTACCCCACACATTTTTCTTCAGAAATGACATCTGTTTTCAATATTGGTAAAAGCAATCCCAAAATATAAAATCATTAGATCTACAACTAAAGAAATGAACGCATTTTTGCTGTTATTTGGAAGAGACTATCTTGCATCTTGCTTTCGAGAAAGTCGTGCCTTTCATGAAGATTTTCATTTATTAGCGGCAGTTGTGATTCAGCTAATTCGAAATGCTGTGAAGTTTAAGTACGGTTGAAACGTCTCAAGGGTTCTTATATTGGCTTGAAATACCTTAGCTCACTTTAAACTACTCTGAAACTGTTTCCAAAGTACTTTGAACAAATTCTTCAAACCGTCCAAAAGTGTTCCATACCAACGAGAGATTTAGCCAAAACCGCTATAACTTATCTAGTATTAGCCTTGTTTCAAATACTTTGAAACTGTTTTAAAGTACTTTGTATGAACGCTTGCTTTAAAATTTCAACAGCATAGAAGAACTCCATGAAATTTACAGATTTAGCTAGAAGCGCCACAGCTTGTCCACTTGCTGTCTTTTGTTATTGAACTTTAGGTTTTGATTTAGGATCATTAAGTGATTTTGCCTTAAATTCCTAGATTGGTGCCATTAGAAAGTGAAGATATTCAAGCTTAATGTTTGCACAAATTCTAATTTGAAAAATAAATTAAACGCAGAGGTATATTCTTGTCATACGAATTTCTGAAAAGTTTGTTAGTTTGACATCTGTAAGATGTATAATACCGTTTTTAAATCTTGTATACCAAACTTAAAGATAATTTAGTCTTGCTGTAAAAAAACACGTGACTTAGGTAACATGGGAAGTGGCTTTGGAATAAACAATAATGAATTTTATCAGTGGTGTATAGGTAATCCTGATTGCGCTTTACCAAAGTGCTACCGTGTATGACAGATGACAGATGTTTTAAATTGAAACGCACAAACGAATGCCAGTTAACACATCGGGGTTTATTTCGTTAGAGTCAGCGACTCGGCAACAGAACTCTAGCTGGGTGAAATATTATGAGCTTTCTTTTGGCGTAAGCTATCTCAAACGTTTTGAGTTTTTAATCATACAGTTACCCTTCAGTAAAATATGACGATCTGAATACCTGGCATTGTGACTGTAGGTTACATAGAACTAATGTAAACAGTCTTCCACATGATAGTTTTTGTTTTTCAATAGTAATAGCATCCAATTTTTTTAAGTAGTTGTGAGACCTATTCTTTCAAATTTACATATCGACTTTACCAATCAGTAGAAAGCAAGGGAAACCAGACCGTAGCTAACCTGATGAGAACAAAAGTTATTACATCCAAATTCTAAATATGCAAAACCTAAATGAGATTATTTGAAATTACAGAGATATCTGTGAATATAGAGAAAAGTGGAACGCACCTGCCAAACTGAACTCTAAAAGAAAATTTAACTTCATGTAGATGTAACTGAAAGAACAGAAACGGGGTTTAAAATGCCTTCGAAGAGGCTTAGAACCTACAGTGATGAATTTCACATTTATTATTTATTTAGACCTTTGTCACAAATTTAGATGGCACATATGAACTAGAAGGTAGTTTTTGCATTGATAAAACGTAAACAGTTCAAATAAGCAGAATCTGGTATATTGGTTTAAGAAAATTTCTAATGTTTTGTATATAGCCTAGACAATTTCTTGTTTTTTCTGGTATAAAACGCAAAAGGGTAAAGTTAAAATTGCTTAGGTAGAAGCGTTTTAAGTAAAATAGACAAACCAATTATCATCAGACTATCTATAAATAAAAGAATAATTAATGGCATTCTTTGCTATGGATTCCCGCATATTAACACCCAGTTCAAGGTCAATTTATAATGCCAAAAATTGGGTAGAGTCGTTTTAACAAATGTGGCTCGCTTTATTTTGTCCCTTTTAGTTAAATAATAAAAAACAATAAAACATTGATAGAATATCCCCATTTCAAATCTGAAAATTTGGAAATTATACGCAGAGTAACTGGAATTAACCTAACAGTAAAAACGTTCAGATTTCACAAATAAAATTTGCATAATTACATCACCATCAAGGTTATTTGATGAAGCTTTGGTTTAGTGTGCTTTTAAATTTCAAGGTAACTTTTAATTGATTTAATTTGAGGAATTAGCAGGTCATTATTTCTTTTTTACAAAATGAGGGTATTCAGTACGACTACGAATATTAAAAATAAACTGAAAACATTGCATGACTTATATACAACTTGTTTTTAAAATTAGTCTGTTATTTGCATGCTTTCATGTTTCTCTTTCGTGACTTACTTGACCATCCATAAATAATATGTTTAGGTACTTATTTTATTATAAATACGGTATTAATCTTTGATTTTCAAAACCGTTTGTCGGTGTCCTTAATTTTCCTGTTAGTTTCTCTAACAATAACAATAAATTACTTTTTTAGCTGAATATTTATCTAAATAAAAATATTAACTAAACAAATTCAACTTAAAAGTAGATTACAATCAAGAATATTATGCAACTGTATAAGGCATTATTAAAGCAGCTGCTTTGATCAATAATAAGTAGTAATATCAGTCCTGTTTAAGGAGAGCACACATTTAACTTTAGCGCACACACACGAAGAAAGGAAATAAATGCATCTGCTTTGTATAATGAACAACTAAGCAGTGTATCTGGTTTTGTATCCTTCAATTTAAAAAATAGTCAGTTACCTGCCATGCATGGATCTAGTTATTTCACCACCACCCGGAATGTAGACCCTCCCTACTACCATATTCCTAATAATACGTTTGAAATAATATATGGCACAGCTTTAACCTGATTGGTTTTTTTCGGTCACAAAAAGAGCGATCCGGAAATTCTTTGTTTCGTTCGGTAATTTTGGTTCATTATAACTGGTTCTAAAATGCTGCTTTTCTAATAGAAAGTATTATTTATAGTTGTTATATCCTAGACCCCAAAAAAGTAATAAATTAAAAGACGTGGTGCCTCTATTTTAGTAAAAAAAGATAATAGTAGTAAAAAATATTTTTTGCGCTAAAAATAAATGTATTTCCGACGAGGTTGGCGGCAATTGTATGAGTTATAACGTCATAATTCAACAAAAGAAAGGAACTGTTGGCAGGCCTGGTAGGTGGTTGTCCGGACAGGCCCGTCGGGACGCTACGGACGCCATGGGTGACGCCGAATGTACAACGGTAACCCCACAGTAACGCGAAGCTTAAATATGCCATTTGTTACAAAAAAGAAAAAAATTCTAAACCGAACACTTTTTGTTTTATAAGAATTTCAATATTTTTCAACTTTTTCGTATATGATACTTCTTTGACGTTTTTATTAAATATGTTTTATTCAAAAACGATTTATAATTAATATTTATCTTGGTTTCTCTCATGCGTTACAACTTATTTAAATGAGGTGAATTTGGCGGCAAGCGTTTGTGTCGACACCACGCAGACGTTAGCTGCACTGCGATAGCCCTCTGTGTTTATACGCGTTACGTAAGGTGGCGCCTTGCTAGGGGTAAGTCTCGTATTAGCTGATACAAACCCCGCTAGAGGTGTTACTTTTATTTGCTTTCTTGTTGAATTCAAAATTTATGAGCACGAGAAAGCTATGAAATCTTCCTTTAAATATTTTATAGCGCCACTAAGCTCATACCGTTAACATTTATGGTATTAAAATTATGTAATGATGAAGAAGTGATTTTTAAATTAATTTTTAATGGGTGATTTGATTTATTTGAATAATTGATGTGTATTTTTTTTGTTTCAGGTAATGGTTACACGCATAAAGGATTAATTATTTCTTGTGGATTAATTAAATAGTTAGCACACGTTTAATTTAATAATAGGTAAGTTTCTCATAACAGCAATAATTTTAAAACGATCTTTTTTCTTGTTACATCACAATACAAAAATGTAAATTTTGTAATTCTTGCTATAAAACGAAACAATTAGATTGTTTATGGAATATACTAACTACATAAATCGTGCATTAACACTTGTTTTAATTTGTCAGATATCCGAGAACTGGAAAGAATGTCTTGGTTTACATTATCTTAGCTTTTGCATTTGCATAGAACATGCAAATTACCTTAGTAAGCAAACTTATCAAATACATAATGAAAGTAAATTTCAAAGAATCCCGCGGTAGGTAGTATATGCAAAACTAGAATAAACATAAATTTTTTGTGTTCATATATCTGTGAAGATAGAATTGTTTGGTTGAATTTTTTCTGTTATTTCAAAATTTTTGTTTTTTTGACATTTGAATTAGTTTAAAACAATAAGAGAACGGCAATAAAATTTACATAAAACAATGTATTATATTTCGTGATGTTTAGGAACGTTTGATTTCGAAAAAAGATAGTGAATAATGGACCCTTCAACACTAATGTGTTAAAATAGAGTAATATTAGTTATCTTTATTTAGAACGGCAATTTTTAATAATTCGTTTTCGTTCCATAAGCGATTATATAATTTTAGATTTGAATCCGGGAATGCCAGGAATGCAAATAAATTACACATATTTATAGCTTCCCCTACAAAATCAATCTGTTATAATGTTACAGTTTATTATTCAGATCGTATTGGTTTTACTTTTTTTCTTCGGATGACATTATAAATTGAATACTAAAAAGTTATTGCCAACGAACGTTTCTTTAATACTTTTAGAATTCGTATTATACAATATGAAATTTCTTGGTTGAGTTCTGCATCTGATAAAATAAAAAAATAATAATTTACTGTCATAATACATTTGATGTTTTCTCCAAGACTCCATGGAGCATTTACATAAATGTTTACTACTAATACCAGGTGATATAATTCTAACCCAAAAGTACAAAATATATAATTTATCAGCTGACCTAAGATAAGCCTAATTCGTCAGTTTTACAGGATCGCTAGACATTTTAAGAGCGTATAACGAATACCCGCAGGCACTTAAATTAAATATTTGCTTGGTCAAATATTGTCTTGATTGGTTAGATAAATTTCAATCTGTCATCTCAATTTGACCAAAATTAAGTAATATAAAAGTCACTCATGGTTTCAAGACAATAGTCTTTTTTGATTGCATTATATTTCAGTTTCTAGGATTCTTGTTTTTGCTGCTTTAATCTCCTTGTAGCACGGAAAATTTTCTTCATTTATCACATTACTTTATAAATATTCCATTGAATGGTGTTTCCAAATAGAAGAATTTATATTTTATTGATTTTCTAATATCTTTAAAACTTTATTACCTTATTTTAATTAATATCTTTGGGAAATTTTTGATGATTTGCATATAACCTACATTCTAGTAACTTCTATCATTCAAATCAGACAAGTGGTTCGTTAAATTGTTAAGTTGCAAAATCTTATTTTTTGTTTAATCACCCGAAACAAGAAACAATTTGTTAGTGACACAAGAGTAATCTTTGAAAGCGCCTACTGATATTAGTACATAAATATACGTGAGAGAAAATTATGGTCTTGAATTATTATCTAACACTAATCGACTTGTTTTTATCAGTGTTCTAGTTTTCTGTTTTAATAGACTGAAAAGCTCAACCGGCTTGAAAAGCCAAATTTTTCGAGGAAATCTGAAAAGTAACCCTAACTCCGGCAAACCTTTCGGGCAGGTCGGACTCTACTGAAGTGTAATCGATAGAATGAACTCATTAATCCTGGAGTTTTTTTTTTATTTTTAATATTTTATTCTGTATACAACACTGAGGAAACACTTCACAGGTTAGAAGAAATAGTTTTTTAGTTTTTGAGATACCTGATATTGCCTTAATATATTCTAAAGCTAAACTATTTGATGTTAAGATGGTTATAAGTAGAATAATTTCTAGCAGAATATATGAGAAAAAAAATGATAGGTTTAAATGGAACAGTACGAAATAGTCTACATACGAGGGCTGTTTGACGGAAGTGTGACATTTCAATAAAGAACAGGTTTAGCCTAGATTTTTTTTATTATTTTTCAACATAGTTCCCTTCAAGTGCTACACACTTAGTCCAACGACTTTCCAACTTCTTTAAGCCTTCTGAGAAATGTTCTTTTGGCAACTCGTCAAAATAGGCCTGCGTTGCAGCAATAACCTCTTCATTTGATGCGAATTTTTTTCCTGCGAGAGATTTTTTCAAATTCGGAAATAAAAAAAGTCTCTTGGGGCCAGATCCGGTGAGTATGGTGGATGGGGAAGCAGTTCGTAGCGTAATTGTACCAATTTAGCGGTTGCAATTGCAGATGAATGAGATGGGGCGTTGTCGTAATGAAAGAGCACTTTCTTACGTGCCAAATGTGGGCGTTTTTTCTTTAAGATAACATCAAAACGGGTCAATAAATCAGCATAATATTGGCCAGTTATTGTTTTACCCCTTTCCAAATAGTCAATATGGATTATGCCTTTAGAATCCCAAAAAATAGTCGCCATGACCTTATTAGCCGAGTGACCAATTTTAGTCTTCTTTGGTGCACGTTCGTCTGGTGATATCCATTGTTTCACTGTTCCTTTGTCTCAGGGGTATGGTGGTGGATCCAGGTTTCGTCAACAGTCACATATCGGCGAAAAAACTCAACTGGATTACGTTGTAACATGACCAAACATTGATTTGAAGGTTGAACACGAATTCTCATTTGGTCCACTGTGAGTAATCGCGGCACCCATCTTGCCGATACCTTTTTAATATACAAATGTTCGTGTAAAATATTATGCACCCGTTCGATTGAGATGCCAACAGCATCAACTATCTCGCGCACTTTCAAACGTCGATCAGCCATTACCATATTATGGATTTTGTCAACGATTTCCTTAGTAGTGACCGTTTGTAAGGGCCCGGGGCGTTCACCATCGTCAGTGCTCATACGGCCAGTTTTAAATGAATTAAACCACTTGGAAACCATTCCATGCGATGGAGCAGATTCACCGTAATATTTCCGTAATTTCTCCTCAGTTTCTTTCACTGTTTTTCCACGTAAAAAATAATGTTTAATTAAAACACGAAATTCACGTTTTTCCATATTTACAAAATAGCACAAACTTGATTGATTTCTATGACTGCCAAATGTATACTATTTCACAGATTGACATGAAATTTGGAGGTTAAGCCTCTAAAAGACTGACGTATATGCTAATGTTTTCGATTTACCGATATCAGCGCCATCTAGCGGAAAGTCACGCTTCCGTCAAACAGCCCTCGTATATAGATACAATTCATCCTGCACACCTGATATTATCATATTTACTTCTGTATGTTGGACAAAGTGACCAGTTCGATCGAATCTGAGGCTGTGCGATATTCGAAACCCTGGAAAGGACACGATTTATGTTGCTGGCCTTCTAGTGTCTTTGGGAAGGGTTTGCTTATTTCCGTAAATAGACATTGCTCGCTTCGCTTTTCAATCTATAATGTTCAAAAACAATGCATATCATTCACTCTCGTTCACCAAGGGTTCAATAAACTCCTAGTCTATAAGTTGCTCAAGTTTCACTATCAACATTTTTGTAGACATGGAATACTTAGGCATTCAGTATCAAGATTGGCACCACTTTCCCATTTCAATTTGAAATTTTCTTTTTGGATGCGCTCGTTATACCTATAATCATTTTATTATTTTTCCAGGTGTAAAAATAGATACAGACGCAGATGTTATTAGTCCCCCCGCGTTCGATCCGTAAGAGCTATTTTGTGCCGATTCTGTAAACAGTTATTGAAAATTAGAGGATCTCTGAAACTTTTACTTTGGCAGTTAACACTCTTTCTGTTTTGAGACAACAGTTTTTGTTATAATTATATTGGCTTTTGCCCTGCACCAGTTCAATGAAGGGCAAGTGTAGTTGAGCAAAGCCAAGCTCTTTGATTTATTCAATACGCTTGATCATCCGACTTCA
This sequence comes from Ignelater luminosus, assembly GCA_011009095.1. Classification (NCBI taxonomy): domain Eukaryota; kingdom Metazoa; phylum Arthropoda; class Insecta; order Coleoptera; family Elateridae; genus Ignelater; species Ignelater luminosus. The sequence goes on from VTPC01003202.1 coordinate 66,019, forward strand.
CAACTAATAATCAGGACAGTTTAGTATGTTAGTAAGTCCATGTTAAGTCCAGATGCTAAAAATTAATCACGGTCGATTGGTAATTGATCGCCAATAGAAATAGAGCGTGTATTTCAATCCCACTACAATTATTCAATATCAGTATTATCAGTATATCATAATATGTTAGCCAAATCCTTTTCACGAATAGGACCGTTCTTACCAGTCTTGTCACAACTTATTGCCTAGAAAACTTTAAATTCAGTTGCTTAAAATGGGCATTTTCCAATTTGATAAGCCGTAATTAGTGATGCATTCTAACAGTACTTTTAGCAATATTAGAAATTAAAAACAGCAACTTTTATTGTTTTTTTTTTAAATTCTGGGACATTGTGTGTTCTATTAGACCATAAACAACACTGCCGAAAATATAATTTTAAGTTTGGTTGCCCCATCTCAATGCAGATCTTGCGACCAATACATCACCAGTATTAAAAATAGATAGTGACATCTACAACAGTCAAGGTTTGAAACGAACTTGCCGCAATCGCGGTCAAGTATCTATGTATACATACCCGTACTATTCACCAATAGGATCGAAAACGTCCAAAATTCGGACGTCGCGGCACGAATAAAACATATGAAATCTTTTATTCACCGTTTCATCACTGATTGTGAATTGCAAAATACAGCTGCTAGCTCAATTCAGAAGCCCTGTCTCTTATTAAAATTTAAATTATGTTAAAAGTATATTCTTTACTGCACTTCTTAATAACATTTAGACTAAAATTTAAACATTCTGTAAACTAAGGGCCAGTACTAGCCTGAAAGTGTTTTTCTGATTGACTAACATAACAAAAATTGATTGAAGACCTATTGACATCATACCTTTAAGATTATTGAACTATTTAATTTTTTTCTAATAAACAGGTTTCCTCTGAGTTGTCCGTGATTTAATAACGACAATTGAACTTTCGTTTCCTAATTTCTGAAAGTATCAAAATATCTTGCTTTCAAATTAGGTGGCGCTCAACTTAATACTGGTAAAGAGGAACAATCAGCCGACCCCTGAGCTCTCCGACGTATTGGCTGTTGTTCGCTAGATTATTTTACAGTTTTGCCGACCTCTTTAAGATAAAGTGTAAAAGCATAAGACAAGATTTTTTTTCTTGTAATATTTCTTCGCTTGTTTTTTGACGCCACGTCTTGTCTTGATATAAGACAAAAACAAGAGAAGAAACGAAATTCATAAAACATAGTAGCGGGGTTTTATGTCCTACCACAATATTGGTTTTGTCTTGGTTCTCTAATGTCACTTCCTGTCTTGGTCTTATCTTGAAATCAAGACGACCAAACAATTCGTGAAACACTGACAGAATGAAATACCTATCGATATATTTTAATCTTAATTTTGCCATTCTTATAAAAATCTGTTTTGGAGAAAAGTTTCTATATTAAGGCACTTTGTGAAAATTGTCTATTTAGAAAACAAAAAAAAATTAATCAACTTACTATAAGATCAAAAAGTATAATTCTAACTAGCGTAAACCGATCTACACGAAGTGTCCTCCTTTCTGCAAAAATAAATGATAATAAGAAGAGTAGTGTCGGGATATTTTCATGATTTGAAAAATGCTTAAATCAACTTATTCGAAAATATCATCAAAAAATCTGGAAGACTACGAAATTTGGCAAAATCTTGCCAAAGTTGAAAAAACGTGTAAGAGTTTTGTACCTACTCAGAACTCCTAAAAGAAACGAAGGCTGTAGCATATAATCTTTTCAACAGTTGTTGGTAGCTTAGGAATCTCTTAGGTGTGGTCCCATTTAAGTACTTTCAAAATGCTCATAAGTTTCAGAAGGTTTTAAAACACTTTTACAATTATTCAAAGCGGTCTGGAGCTTCCTTAATGCAACGAGAAGTACTCTGGAAGAGGTTTGAACTGCTTAGGAATGTCTCCATGTCGATTCAGATTGGCTTTGTGTCGTTTCAAGAACGCTTCAGATCATTTCGGCCTTACTGAGAAATAAATTTAGTTTCCTGAACACTGAAATCTTTATTAAAAATTTATTATAGGTTGAAACACCATAGGATATTATCTAGAGTGTATGTATGGCAATTGGCAATGTTTGCTGAATCTAGGACACTTTTTATTTTAATCTTTTTGGCATTTTTTACCAATGCTTGCAAATGAATTTAGAAAGATTTTTCATATAGTACCCGAAAATGCTTTTCGGGTGTTTTGCGTAAGTAGAATAGTCTTTGCGGCGTTTATACTTGAAGCTTGCAGTACATTGTTCAGATGTGTACAGAAATAAACTGTATCAGTATAAAAGTATAAAGTACTTTATAGTAGATACCTACTCAATTGTCGATCAACCGGTTTTTTAGATTTGGAGCTGACTCTTATTACATTTCTCAACAGTGTCATGAAAGGATTAATAATAAACCACAAAACTTGTTTACTATAGGATTTATTCGATTCACATCTACGAGATAACATATAGAAGCATCAGAAATAAATTTTGGCGATTGTATTTTTGAATGTCGAGTGTAATAAAGTGATTATCGACGAAGTTATTTGTCATTAGTGAAAAAACTACGATTCACTATAATAACCATGAGCTTTTGGGGTATTCATTAAACCGTTATAATCAGTTTTCAGACCTAAAAGTAAATTTTATTCAGCCAAAGAATCTATCGATGCTGTATATAAAGAAACAAAAGAACTTTTCTGTGATAAAGTCAGAATTCTCAAATTAGATGAAGGAGTTTTGCATCATGTCACAATGAAGGTTGTACAACCTTTGTACCTACAATCATTCTGCAACATGCTGTGTGCCTCTTTTTCTGAGTCATTTATATTGCAAAATTCCTATTGCAAGGGGAGAGTTTTGTTTGTATGGTCTGGATATCTGGAATTTCCCTACAGTATCGATTTATCACTTCTTTTATTTTTAAACAAATAAAATCTTAGATAGTAAGCACGAAAAAGTGTTAAGATCTTTGAAATCTTGATAATTTTAGAATACTAAATAAAAGGCTAAAAAATTAGGAAGTAGCTCGCGGATACCATTTTTAGAAAAGAAGTAACGAATACATTTTTGAATTTTCTAGTGGTTTTCTCATGTCAAATCTGTACCATGACTTCCTATTTGCACCTTTCTTCAATTTCAAACAACTTTCTCAAATAAAATCTTTTGAGATATTTTTATATTTTTGAATCTTCCCGTATACGAAATAGGATATTCAAATTTTGGTGCTTTTTAAGTCTGCAAAGAAGATGGAACTACCAACAACAAAATTTTCATTAAAAAGGTTTTGCATTATTCGTGCCCAAATTTTAGCCGGCGACGATCAAAAATTAAATTGGGGTTTTGCAATAATCATTTGAAAGCAATATTTGCTTAATCCCAGGCAATCTAGACAATTTTATCGACTTCTAAGTAATTTCATGTAAGTATTCTGAATTACTAGTTACGTCTTTCCTAAGTTTTGTAGCCCAATAATTTCTTTTAGAGTATAACTATATTACATCATGTATTTTCACCACTGAAATTATAATTAGTTTATTTCTCTCAAACAATTTTTGTTTAAATGGTATTGTTTGAAAACAATGAGCTTGTATATGTGCAGAATACGTGCGATACAGAAACCTTACTCTTTGGTAATGGTTGTAGGCAGTTAGTAATTAACAACCCCTCAGAGAGGGTGGTTGGACACGAAAGCTTTTGGCAATTAGATGTTTCGGTTCGTAGTTTGATGGAAGCATTAGAACAACCACTTCGACCACAGTATATTGCTGCGTTAATGCCTAAGTACAGAATGGCATTTCTTTCTTGTTTCCTCTTTTGTTTTTCCTTCTGTTGCTTTTTACAACTAACTCGATTCAATTTTGGTTAGATTTCACTGAATTGTACAAAATTAGAAAAACACTTTTAAGTTTTTTAAAATGATAAGTTAATTAACAAGATAAATTAAACTTAGACCTCTTAACTATATTATTATATATTATAATCACCCCTTCGAGCAAATTATATTAGAAATGCACAGATGCTCAAATACAACGTCATATTTTTACAACTCAAATAAATTAAAGTTTTAAACGAAGTTACTTCGAAATTGTAGTTAATATAAGAATTGATGACATCTACAAGAACATGCATCTTCCTAACAAGATCCGCCTATTTCCTGTAGCAGATATAATCAACCGTTTTCGAATGCCTATGAAACCCTCTATTTTAACTAAAGCTAATTTTATTTACGTTACACTTTAATAAATTACTACATTTATTCCTCAAACATAATTTCTACAGTGCGCATATTAGAATCTTTTCCTACATATCCAATATGGTATAACTTATCTCCGTGTTCATTTCGACCATGAAATCGCGCCGAAACCCCACGGGAGATATTTCTCCGCTTGATACTTAGAACGCGGCACTTCTGCTCGAATCGTCAGGAATCGCCTGGATCCCCGGAAGGAAAGCCGCGACCACTCCGGGACTGCATTAGAGAATCGACAAAAACAATAGAGCAAGTCGGATTTCTGACTCAGCTAAATTAAGCTTGAGGATAAGGAAACAGAATTCCAATAAAATTTCTAGTCTTACCTTTAATTTGATGCATTGCTTCATTATTGCACTTTTGTTTAAAAATTCTCACAAAGCAAATTTGCACTTTTAAAATGTTGCAACCTTCTTACAGCGCGTGGAGACTGACAGTGATGTCTTCATTAGGGCAATTTTAAAAACTACCCTGTCCGTTCGGTTTCTTTGGTGAAGTGAAAGTTGACCCAAAATTACCTAAAGTTACAGCTTTTTTCTCATTTTACGACCCTGTTACCTAACGTACAATGTCTAAGGTACTAGGTAATAAAATATTTTGTTGTCAGCTGCAATAAAATTCTGACAGTTCTGAGAAATTTTAAAAAGAAAAGAAAGTTTCTATTTTTTTTTGGTGTGAAACGAATTTTTTCAAATTCTGGAATTGTCGAATGTATTCTTGAATAGTACAGTTATCTCCTTGTATATCTACATGCTACACAATGTTTACTACTACGACTAGTTTATGTTAATTTAACGACTACTTATGAGTTTTAAAAGGAGGTTTCCTATATAACGGAAAAGTGTCAGAAGCGTACTCTCTCGTCTTCCAATAGAAAAAGACAGAGAGTTATTAAATGATTTATTTAAGCAATTTATATAAATGCCACTCAACGATAATTTAATTTATATTAAAATCTGTGAATTTCTTGATTTACAATTTCGTTGAAATAATATTATAAATGTTTAGGAATTTATTTAAATAACGGGATATAGGTTAGCGGAAGCATTTCACTTATAACAAGATTAATTTACTCAACAAGTTCTGTAGTAAGCAATCACTGATTCTAAATTGGTTCTTAATGCTTTGTTAAATCACTTCCATAAATAAATACGATTTTTATCAGTTATCTCAACACATTCCACGACGGTAGAGAAACAAAAGTAGAGTTAAAAAAATTGATTTGCATAAGTAAAATTGGCAAAATGTGAATCTGATATTTTATAAAAATTTTTTTCTAATAACGAATACGTAGAGACAAAGAAATACAAGAAAAGTTGCAAAAATAAAGTATTTTATCTTTCTAAAAATGAAAAATGTACATTTATGAACAATGAAACCAGGTGATCAACGAACTAAAGCAGACAATAAGTGATACTCATAGAAGCAATTTTAGAATAAATCACTATTGCATCACCTTTGAGCAAGAAGGTTCTCCTAATCTGTATGAATTTGCACTTGCACACATTATCTAAGCGAAAGTTAGGTTGAAAGGGACAAAGAGTAACAGTTTTGTCACGAGATTTATGTAGTAGTTGATCATCCAATAGAGACAAGAATAATTCTTATAAGGAAAAAATAAAGGCAACGTGTAAAACTAACACAGGTTTACCAATATTATGTAGGTACAACTCGTAATCTCAAAAATACTCCGCCTTTAATCCAAGAATCTAGATTAATAGTTTAGACTCCTTCAATACTTGTTTCCTAATTTTTCTCTTTAATTAGGGCTCTCAGGGCATGGCAATCTACAGGGTAATGAAGCGATACACGCTATAGTTAAGATGAGTCACCACCTTTTAGTCATTGAGGTCTATTCATTGCTTTGTTGGAGTAAGACTGGTCCTGTGGTTTTTATTTCGACTTACCATAAAACATTCCCAGTGTCTCTCAACTTGTCGTCCATGGACCACTGATTAGCTTTTAACGAGTCGTTGATGGTCTGTACAACTGTCCTATCTAATGCCAATATAATTACCGCGGATATTTTCCATCAGACAGTTACCTTCAAAACCTGTTGGCATGTAGCGTAACATGTTACGGTGCCCTGGAGCAAAGACTTTAGTAAAGCGCTTAAGAAAGGAACTTTTTGTTAACTCAATCTGTTCGTACACCTGCTATTACTAAGGTTATCAAGGCATACATCAGCTGAGCTCTTCTCTGAAAGCAGAAACTGATATCTTTGCCGATGGGTATTTCCAAATTATCATCAAAAACCTATTACATAAAAAATTTAAGCTTCAGGCTTGCAGAAGAGAAGCAAGCTGAAGGTACGCTTGAAGGATTTAAGAATATTTTACGACTAGAAAATATTCCTAAAGAACAAGTTAAACTGCAAAATGACTGGATGTACGTCGACACTAGTGAAGAAGTTGATGAGGTCATTTTATCCTGTTCATAAAGATCAACATCCATTTTCAGAAATGGTTTGGTTAAAGGTCTCTTACTTTGGGCCTGAAATTAAAATTCATCTAGCCAAAGTTTATCATGAAAAAGTCCTGAAAAGTATTTTTTAGTCTGTGAATCAGAGCTCATACCAAAACCAATATTGGGTATTCCAGTGGGATTGTGGTCTAGCACACAAGGTCAAAAGCACTCAGAAGTCGTTGAAAACCAAAAACTCCTGAAAATTGGCCATCTTCTGATCCAAAACTTAATTTTGTGAATTATACATGACAAAATTTGGCAAACCAAGTGTGCGCTAAATGCCATAGAGATTTGGACTCATTAAAATCATTATTTAGAAATTAGTGGCGGAAATAGGCATTGCAATGGTCTGTGCCAGTCGAAAACTGGCCTAACAGATTAAGAGCCTCAATTACAAAACAAGTGGATTATTTTGAATATTTCTTTAATAAGTACCTGCTTTAAGTGTCTATTTGGTAAATGACGAAATAAAGAACTTAGTGACCAACTAAATGCGATGATGCAGAGATGGTTCAATAATAACTATTTCTATAGCTTACCATATATTAGTCCAACAAAAGTATGTTGTGATATAGATAACCTCTTGGATTGATCTTGTGAATTTATGAACAGTTTCTTGGTTGCTAATGTACTAGCTATGTATCACTTTTCGCAATCATGATTATACACAAACACCTTTTTTTTTGTTCGATTTTGTGATTTTGATTAAGATTGTCCATTATAATGCAGGGTCTTCTCTAGATATCTAAATCATTTTTCATAATTTTGGAAAACAATTTTGGCAATCTTTGGCATTTGCTTCTTTTTACTTTGAATAAAGAAACAAAAATATCTCTGTGGTGACTTTTGTATTGTGAACATTTTTGGCAATTGCGTATACAGGATGTTCTTGAAACTAAGGAAATGTTCCCGAGTCGAGAATAAGTCTAATCATGTCATGAAATGCACAACTTTCTAAATACAGACTGTCAAACTTAAAGACTTCCTTAAATGTCCGTAACCAAGGTTCCCTCTAATTTTTACCAACTATAGTGCGCAGTTCTTTTAGTCTGTGCAATTTTTGTAAAATCGAAGTAATATGTGTACGTTAGAGGGAACATTATCTGTGACCGCTGGGATATGTATATTAACTTCTAGATATAGGATAAGCGAGAGTTTCATAACCATACAAGAGATTTTGCTTATTTGAATATTGTAAGATATTGCGAAATTCTGTTTTACTCAGCATCTCACAAGAAAAATACAAGACTGGAAATACTTTTTCATTTGCAAAGTTACATATACCTATGAGATACCACACTTTAGAAGACTAAATGTTGTTTTAATTCTTTTATACTTACTGTTACGGTTTTAGATTACCATTATTTTTGAAAAGCCTAGTGTTTTTCTAAAGAAAGTACAATGCTTGTGTTCAGAAGCAGTCAGCAAGTGACTTGAATCATAAAGTTCTTGGATGGTTGACAGCAACCATCTGTGCAACAGAAGAAAACGTGAAGGTAAAATGGAACTATATTGAAAAAACAGTAACTAAGACGGCAGAGGGGTGCTAAAGCCTGGAAAAAGGAAACAAAAGAACATAAATGGTATGATAAAAAATGTGAAAAAGTAATAGAAAATAGGGAGAAGGCACGAATAACTAAAAGCTCTAAGCGTGCAAACACCAGAAAATGACGAGGAGTGCAAGAGATGCCGCAGAATTGCAAAACAATCGACAACAGCAAAGAAAAGAATCCATCTACAAGACATGGAAGATAAATTCAAAGGGAAGCAAGTCGGAAAGTTGTATCAACAAATAAGAAAAACGAAGACGGCATAAAAAGACAATATCTTAATATGAAATAAAAAAGACGGAAGTTTAGCAACAGGACAGTCGGAAGAATTGAGTAGGTAGATTTCGAAGAAATATTAAATGGAAATGAAGATACGAACAAGATATGTTGACCTAGGACGTATAGAAGGAGAATATGTGATAAATGGACCCGACCAAGAGGAAATAAGAGAAATACTAAATCTAATCTAATCCAAAAAAAAAATAATAAGGCACCTGGAGAAAATGACATAACATCATAAATGATAAAAGCCAGAACAATAGACTTAGAAGAGGAAATCTGTACAAAAAGTACGGGAAACGGAAAGCATGCCAGCAAGCTGGAAAGAATCCGTTATTATATCCAATATATAAGAAATGAGAAAGAACTGTAACTGTAAACTGTAACAAACAACAGATTAAAAGAAAAGGTCGTGTAAACACTGGGAGAATATTTATCAGTGTGGATTTCGGAAAAATAGATCGACAATGGACCAGGTTATCTCGCTAAAGCAAATCCAGGATAACAGCCTAAATCAAAACCTGGCCCTGCACGTGGTCTTCCTAGACTTCGAGCAAGCGTACGATACCGTAAACAGAGAAGAACTATACAAAGTAATTGAAGGTCTGGGCATACAAATATAATAATCCTTGTGGCGAGAACGACCCTAGATGACACAGAGAGTAGTGATTGGTCGAAGGCAAAGTATCAGATAAGTTTAAAGTTAAGACAGGAATAGGGTGGGGAGATCCATTGTCAACATGTTTATTTAATCTAGTGCTGAGAAAAATTATTCGTAAGGCCGGAAGAAAAAGAAATGGAACGACATATCACCAAGCTTGCCTAGATCTAGCATATGCAGATGATAAAGCAGTGATTGCAAGGACGAAAGAAAATCTAAAAAGGGGTATAAGCAGGATAGAAGAAAAAGCAAATACAAAAGGCCTAATGATAAATGAGCAAATAACGAAGTACAGGGAAATGACAAAGGAAAATGACAACAATAACAAAAGTCTGAGAATAATAAGCGATGCAGGAAGAAAGCTTTAAAAAAGTAGAAAGCTTTAACTACCTTGGAGTAAGAGTAACAAACAATGGAGAGGAACATATAAAATTTAAAAAAAGGATAATAGAAAGATAAAAATGCTATGAATACACTAATGAAGTCAAAGAATGTATCTAGAAAAGCCAAAGAAAGAATATACACAACAGTGGTAAGACCTACAGTGACATATGGATGTGAAGTGTGGAAAATGAATGCAGGAGAAAGAGAAACAGTAGATACATGGGAAAGGAAGCTTTTGAGGAAGATGTACGGAGGAAAGAAGGAAGTAGGGTATAGAGGAGGAGGGCCAGCGAAGAATGAAAATGCCTATATTGGAAGCCTATAATAAGCCAAATAATAAGAAGCCAACGATTAAGATGGCTGGGACGTGCCAAGAATGAATGAAGAAAGACTCACAAAACAACTTCTAACTTGGGGAATGACAGGAAGAAGAAGCAACTGCAGGCCTCGAACCACATGGATTCAGGCAGTAAAGCAGGATCTGGGGTCAATGGGAATCTCAAACTGGAAAAGACTATCAGGAGATAAAAGAAAATACAGACAAGTTTGTAACCAAGCCTTAGGTCTATTAGAGCTGAATTTTGATGTCCCCTATTACCTTCAACCCATTTTTTCCAGTTGTTGAATTACCGCTGTTATGTTCCTATCAGCTCTTCTTTTACTTTGATTTTGACCTTCCATTCCATTTATTGCCAGTACTCACCATATTTTTGATGCTACCAAAGTAGTACTTATTCCAACAGTTCATTGTTTCTGTTTGTGACTGTTACCTTCCGATTTTGCGCACTGGAACTAGTTGTGTTTCATATAACAATACTATTGACTCATTTGGTTTTTGTAGAGTTCATTCGTTTAAGCAAATCAATTAAGTCTTCAATGTGTGTAACAAAATCTGTTAGCTACAATTTATTGGTTTTTCTAATTCTTCTGTTATATCGTATGCTTTCTCAAATCCATATCCTTTTGACTTACACAGTTATAGTTCATGCGAACGTTTTTCATTTTTATATTTTTAAGTTTATCTGACAAGTAATAAATAAACGAAAAGAGGTTGAGGGTAACTAACTTCTTAGGGCTCTTACTGCTAATGTTTACAATAATTATTTTTTGGGGGTATCAATTACAACTTAAAAGAACCATATAGACGGAAAACGTTTCTTATTCCCTTAAAGATTTAAAAGGTCGTTTTACGAGACCTTTAGTATCGTGATTCAAAGTCCATTCTGTATGTGTACCACACAGACGAGTCTTGTCATACTTTTTTAGTTAGGTGTATTGTATTATACGCACGATGCATCCATCACTTTAAAAATCGATACACGCTCATATAAAAAACAATAGAACCGAATATACCGTATCTAATCTTGATTAATTCTGTCATTTCCCCTAACAGAAGCCTAAACAGAAGCATCTTCATTAAATGTTTTAATTTACGAGTTGTTTGCATGTGTAGAAGCAGTCGATTACCGGGATCACGTATGGAGATACGTGTAAATGCATCATTTACACAATCAGATATCGACGACATGTTAACGTGTAGAACTAAAGCTAATTACAAGTGGCTGGTATTATATGGAATGTTGGGTACTTATTTGTTCTGCTTACACTTTCAGTTAGCGTATCACCTACGTAACACCGAAAAATGAGGGGAGACATCGAAACTTACCCGTTTCAAATCATTTATTCATAATTCAATAAACCTACGGTAGGCATTTTTGTTTGTATCGAAACAATTCCTAAGAAAAAAACTAGTAGTTGCCTACAAGATGATTCACCAGTGATGAGTTTGCAGTAGGGTCCGTGGAGGGTGTCTAGCAGAAAAGAGCAGCTTTCCCTGGGGATGACGCACGGGTCAGCGCCTGGATTGATTGGAGCTTCGTCGGAAATCAGACGCTTAAAACGATGAGACAGCATGGTATCGGGATTCAAAAATATGATAGGGCGTTGGAAACAGGCACGGATTTTCATTTATAAAAGTGTTTCAATTTTTTTCATTTAGTAAACTTCATAAAAATATTCTTAATTTTGGGGTATTCACTAGAAGAGGAAAGTCTTTAAAAATAAATCAAGGCGGAAAGTGTATTGAAGGAAAATAAACTGCTAAGTAATTTATAGGTTAGGATCTCAATTGAATGCAATTCTGATGTTGCGACTCAAAGAGCGGTTTCCAATGCATAAATTTCGGATTATATAAAACTAGTTTATTTAAATTTTCGTTGTTTAGTTCGACCCTGTATGTTCCCTAATAATTACCATTCTCATTGGAAACCCAGGGGGCGGTTTAGTGATGAACTTGAGCGAGGAACGAATATTATTACAGTCGGAAAATGGAGGAAAGAAAGCTATAAATAACAAAGCATGGGATTTTGTACACTTGTAGTCAAGCGGAATGTTTTATTGTGTGTTATTGCTATTTTTGATTGTTCGTGGGTAGATTTTATTTTTCGTTACACATCTTTTTTTGTTTATTTGTTTGTTTTATACATTAGGTGCTGAAAACAATTTTATGGTTTAGAAATACGATAACACGATAAACCTTTAAATTTAGTCAATAATAACTAAATGTCAGCATAAAGTTAGGGAGTAAGTAGGCGGGGGCAACTAGCAAGTAGCCTGAAGGGGCAGTGTCCGAACAGTCCAGACTAACATACTTGTGATTTACTTGCACAAGATCCGGTTGGATTGAACGGGCCAGTAACTAAACACAAAGAGAAATCCATCAGTCTGTCCCTTTGACCTTCCTTTTACAAGTCTCTCACCCCATGTTACAGCAAACCCTCCATAAATGAATTTACTGTCAAAACTACGAGTTTCGTACAAACGCTGCTGTCTTAGTAGCACAATAAGTAAATCGAAACTGACAAAATATATTACCATAATACATTAAATCATTAAATGTCGTTTCGAAACGCCATCAATACTGATTATTAGCAGCACTTACTATCGACACGTTATAAATTAAATGTTCAATTTCGCATGCTTTCAATGCAAAAGCAATATAAATATTTTAGTTGAGAAGAAAATACACCAATTGATTTTGGCGTTTTGTTTATTGATATTTATGCAGTTATAAATTATATTATAAAGCCATTAATTAAACAATGAGAATAAGCTGCCACTAAAACACCTGAAGTTGTCTTTAAACCAATTAAATAAAACACCTGTCTTTGTTGCTGTCGAATGGACATACACATACCAGGAGGAATTATAAATGTGAGAAGAGTGTGTGCTAAAACAAGAAAAATGAATTTTAATGACTTTTAATTTAATTTTATTATTTAACTGTAATTTTTAAATTACACTTACATTATCAATTACAAATGCAAATTAATTTAACATTTTACCATAACTGTTAAAGACGATTTTGTTTCTGTCTATATTTTCGATGAATGCTTATAGTTTCCATAAATCCACCTCCATTCCATGTTATATAATATACTACAAGTTAAAAATTTTTTGGGAAAAGAAATTTGAAACGGTTTCTCTCTTTCTACCTAATGCAAATGAGTGATGCAATTTGCAGTTCGCATTTCGTGCTTACGGTATTCGGTGAAGTCATGCTTGCATGCTAACATATTTCTCTATTGATATTTCTACAGCAAACAGTTAAATACTGATACTGATATTACCATGCCCACTGTTCCTGAAGTATTATTATTTAGTCTTGAAAGAAGAA
>VTPC01003203.1:0-21437 GCA_011009095.1 Ignelater luminosus
TTGCTGGTTTACAACCAGGTGGCAGATAGGGGAAGCTCACCAGATATAGTGGGTTCCAGGGAAATAAAATACGTAGGGTGGACCAAAACCAGCAAGCAGCGTCTGTATCTCATGTGAGAAGCGGCTGCACAATGCCTTTGTTCCCTATGTTAAGGGAGGCCTTTTTCAAACAGACGGGTGATGCTCTATAGCCTTGTCCGGCAGACCCCAAACAAATCGGGCAGTCTTGCAAATTACAGGAAGCAGAACAGAAAGAAGCAGAACGGACCATTTGGATACAACCTTTGGCTTAAAACAACAGGCAAAACTCGGATTATGTAATGTACGAACAATGTGAAAAACCTGAAGACTAGTACAGGTGGTACAAGAGATGAAACGATACAAGTTGAAAATACTGGCGCTTGACAAAATTAGACTTGCGGGTTTTGGAGAAAATAAATTTCAGGAAGGACTGCTACAATCCACTCGAAAGAGTGGAAACCGGTTTTAGAACGAATCATACAGTACAAAAGTTAGACCGGTGACGATAGTAAATTCCAATGGAAGGAGCGGAAGTTGAGAAAAAAGATCAATTATACGGTGAACTGCGGGTTATTAATACTAATGGGTGATATAAATGCAAAAGTTGGAGGAGAAAACTTAGGCCTAGAAGCCAACTTTGAGTTAATGCAGAACCTGCCACAAGGTTACATGGATGTCACCTGGTCAGACAGAAACCCAAATTGACCTCATTGCCATAAGCAAAAAGTAGAGGAGACCTCTGTTGGATGTAAGGAACAAAAGAAAAGCAGAATTGTAGTCTCAGACCACCATCTGGTCATAGCTGTGGTGCATCTAAAAATAGCAGCAGTACCTAAAAACCCCAACACCAGAAAAGAGAAGTTTGATGTACGTATCTAAGTTTAAATTCGACAGTGTACAGGCTGAGTTTTAACCTTGAACTTAGAAGCCAGTTTGATGTCTTGAAGAATGGGAAAGAAGAGACAAATAAAAGGGTTGGAAGAGTAGACGAATCATGAAGCTTAGTAAAAGATACTTATAATAAAGTATGTGAGAAGATTATAAGATACAGATAGAGGGAAAGAAAGGAATGAGTGTCTGAGCAAACATGGAAGGCAACAGAAGACAAAAGAGCAGTAAATATCAGCAGCAAAGGCGGAAGTAAACAGAGAGTTCTCCAAGCTAAATAAAACGGCGAATAAAACGTTCAGGAAAGAAAAGAGAAGTTACATTAATCGGCTTGTCGATAGTGGCTGTATCAAGTGACAAAACGCCTTTTAAATAAAAAATGTTGCACCACTAATAAAGCAGAAAAGATGCAAGGGGGGAGCTTCTGACTATTAAAAAGGAACAAATTGAAAGATTGAGACAACATTTTCCTGAGGTTTACAATCCCGTGAGGAAATAACCAGGAACTGCTGATGACCTTGATAATCCTAGGGAAAATCAAGACATCTCAACATCCCTACCTACAAGGGAAAAGAATTCAGGCAGTTGAGCAGCTCATAATGAGGAAAACACCGAGGGCTAACACTGTGACCGCCGAGGCGCTGAAGACCGATCCAGAGCTAATAGCTGAGATTCTGGAACTCCTTCTAAAGCAAATTTGGGAAAGTGAAACTCTACTTCTAGTAGGGTATTTTAATTATGCTTCCTAAGAAGAAGAACTTGGCGGACAGTAACTATTGGAAAGACATCATACTACTTTTCGTGCTTAGCAAGATCCTCTCAAAAATTATCCTGAACCGTGTAGTTGATACTGTCGATAGACAGTTGAGACAGGAAAAGGGGGAGTTCAGAGCAGGCCATTCCTTCACTGAGCAGATCAATACCCTGAAGATAATTGCTGAACAAGGAGAAAAGTTCCAGTCTGCGCTGTACATACTCTTGGTCGATTTGCAGAAAGTATTTGATTTGGTTACAAGGAATAAGCTGTGGAGTCGATGGAAGAGTTTGAAATTTCTCAGAAGATTAAAGGATGACGCAGGCTATCTACAGCGACTTTACGTGACAAGTTGAGCATCAGAAGAAGGTTTCCGAGCCCATCACAGTAAAGGCCTGCTATCTCCCATTCTTTTTATTATGGCAGTCGATAGCATAATGAGGAAGGTCACTAATAAAAACAGAGAAATAGAATGAAGACTGAGTAGAAGACTTGAGGATCTCGACTTCGCCCACGGCCTCTGCTTATTGACGTCGAGCTTCCAAAATATGGAGACAAAGTTAGTAGATGTGAAATCCGAAGAAGCTAATAACAAATAAGGAAATCCGAATCAACAACCTGAATCAGTCGACTCTTAGACTGAATGGTTAGGACGTTGAGCGGGTAGATGAGTTTTGCTACATTGGAAGCATGGTAACAAAGGACGGTGGAACTAACAGGGATGTGCAGAGCAGGATTGCTAAAGCGAAGGATGCTCTTGCACAAAATCGACCCATATGGAGATCACAGTAAATTAGCGTAAAAACAAAATTAGGAATTTTTGAAAGCAACGTCAAATCCGTACGCTTATATGGCTGCGAAACGTGGAAAGTTACCCGGCTGATCGAAAACAAACTTCAAGTTTTTGTCACCCGCTGCCTACGCAATACATTGAGAGTATAGTGAACTGAAACGATCAGTAATACAGAGCTCTAGAACCGAATGGGGCAGACCCCCATCAAAAGACAAGTCCTGGCTAGGAAATAGAGATGGGTAGGCCACACCCTACGAGAGAACTCGAGGAGGATTGCACGACAAGCCCTGGACTGGAACCCTCAGGGTAGGAGGGGTCAAGGTCGACCTAGAACTACCTGGAGGAGTACTCTGCACAGAGATGCCAGGTGGATAGGTAAGAATTGGCGGATAGACAGAACAACTAGAGCATGAAGCATAAATGGAAGAAGGAAGGCAAAGAATACAACAAGAAAGAGGGGAGTGAAAACAAAAGAGGAGGGAAAAACGTGGGAGAAAAGAAAACGGCAATAGAAACTCCTTGTGAAAATTTGAGTTTCGTTTAGCATTCAATGCTTTAATCATTAAGATATTTTGAGTTTTATATTATACATCCAAATCTTAACTTTGCCCTCAGCATTATTGGAAATTTTATTTGAAAATTCATGGTTCTACTTTAAATTTTCCAGTTTTTCGTAGAAATTCTGTTTTCCCAGACATTTTTTTAAAAAATTTCAATTTGTCTTGGAAATTTCAAGCTTTCGCTCAAAAATTTGATTTTTGTTCAACCATTCAATGTAGACATTTTGAGTTTAATGCTAGAATTATACATTTTTAATTTGAATAATTTCACTTGGAAATTTTAAGGTTTTGTAGAACTTCCATCTGTTCCTGAAGCAATCTGTGCCTCATTTAAAGCTGTCAAGTTTTAACTCAAAACTTTGAGTCTCTTTCCAACATTCAGGGTCTCATTTCTAACTATTTTGAGTTTTACAGTAATATTCCAAATTTCTAACTAAGAAAACGCCGCTGTATCTCAGCTTTACCCGAAGTTTTATCTTGGAATTTTTAATTTTATCTCGACTTTTAGTTTCACTTAGAAATTCTTCATAAGCTTCTTTAGCAATTCCTGCGTTTCCTAAATGATTCCGGGTTTCAATTAAAAATTTCAAGTTTTAGCTCAAAACGTCGAGTCTCGTTAAAGCATTCAACGCCTCATTTCTAACTAATTTGAGTTTTATAATAAAATTCAAAATTTCTAACAAAGAACTCTCAGGCGTATCTGAGTATTAGCTGAGGCCTTATCTTGGAATTTTTTATTCTATCTTGAATTTCAGTGTTTTACTTGGGAATTCTACATAAGTCTCTTTGGGAATCTCTGCGTTGTTTAACCAAATCTTATTTTACTTGGCAATTTTAAGTTTCAGCCCAAACATTGAGCTTTGTTACAGCATTCGGCATTCCATTTGTAAATATTTTGAGTTTTATAAAATAATTTTAAATTCTAACCTATAATTATAAATTTTAGATTTGAGCATAAGTCGAGGTTTTGTCGAAAGTTCCTAATTTTATTTTTCGTTTAGAAATTTTATAGGCCGTTTTGAAGTACCTATTTATTCCTAAAGTATTCCGTGCCTCACTCAAAACTAGCAACTTTTAGATCAAAACCTTGAGTTTCATTATAGCCTTTAAAGCTTTGTTTGTGGATATTATAAGTTTTCCATATTTTACTTTAAAATTTCAAGTTTAAAACTTTGAATTTTAGTTCAACCTTCAATGTTTCATTTCTAAGTATTTCAATTTGTAATTTTAGCTTTGGATTCAAAATCTTTAAATCTTGAGCTCTATCTGCGCATTATTTAAGGATTTTCTGAGAATTTCTAATTTCCTAAATTCCTAAGAGAAGAAGGACTAAGAAAAGTGTTTAAGGATAGGGTGCTACAAGAACTAAAGTTACCAGAAGATGTGCAAGAATTGTAAGAAAAATCGGCGAAGAAGTATTTGAAATGACATCAGGGAACGGATGCCCAGAAGACAAGAAGGCGTGGTGGTGCGATGAGGAAGTGAAACGAAAGTAGAAAACTAAGAAAATATGGGATTCCACTGGGAGTAGGGCAGACAGAGAAGCTTACACTGCAGCAAAGAAAAACGCAAAAAATGCCATGGCAAGAGCGATGCTTAAACAGTTTACAAAGCGTATGAACAATTTGAAAGAAATCAGGATGATAAGTAGTTACTAAGGATAGCCAAAGCGAAAGATAAAGTGTCGAAGGATATATCGCGCATAAGACAAATAAAGGATGAATCAGAAGCAGTACTGCAGGATTAGGCGTGGTGGAAAGAATATTTTGAGAAGTTATTAAATGAAGAAAATTGCAGAGAACGAAGTGGGGATGGCGATGAAAATGAAAGTGTGCTTCAAGAAATCAGTAGGAAAGAGGTGGAATGCGCTTTAAAAAAGATGAATAATCGAAAGGCAGAAGAAGCGGACCTTTTACCGGTGGAATTATGAAAAAGTTTGAGCGAGGAAGGTATCGATGTGTTATGAGATTTATTTAAGAAACTGTGGCAACTGAAAGAGTGGAGAAAGAGTGTACTGGTATCAATATAATATAAAAGAAAAGAGGATGTGCAGTCCTGTGGTAACTATAAAGGCATAAAGCTAATGTCACATACTATAAAGCTCTATAAAAGAGTCATTGAAGGAAGGATTGGGCAGGAGACGGAAGTGTCGGAGAAGCAATTTGGGTTCATGCCAGAATAGGGAATGACGGATATAGAGATGGAGAAGTGCAGAGAGATGCAAGTCGAGATGCACATGATCTTTATTGACCTCGAGAAAGCACATGATAGGATACCCAGGCAAGAAGTTTGGAGGTGTATAAAGGAAAAGGGTCGCCAGAAGAAATGTCTAAGAGGGCAGAGATTGCCGTGAGGAGTAGTAACAGCAGGACTGAAGGGTTTCCGGTAGGAGCTGGCCTGCACCAAGGATCAGTACTCAGCCCGTACCTGTTCGACCTAGTGATGGACGTGTTAGTGAGAGATGTGAAGAAGGAAGCACCCCGGAGCATGCTGTTTGCGGATGACATTGTTCTATGAGAACCTACCCGAGAGCAACTGGAGGAAGAGTTGGAGGAATGGAGAAAAGCGTTGGAAGAGAGAGGGGGATGAGGATCAGTAGGCCCAAAACGAAGTATATGACAACAAGGGAGAAGGCAAGTATGTTTATAAAACTTTAGGAAGAACAGTTGTCATCGGTCAAGACGTTTAAGTATCTCGGATCAAATGGAGGATTGGATGCAGAGATTTAGTATTATTGTGAACTACGGTTGGTTAAGCTGGAGGAAGATAAGTGGAGTGCTGTGTGATAGAAATGTGAACTGCAGAATGAAAGAAGAGATGTATAAGACGGTGGTGCGACCTGTTGTGATGCACGAAGCGGAGACGTGGCCTGTTACCCAAGAAAAAAAATGGAAGTGGCTGAGATGAGGATGTTAAGGTGGATGTGTGGAGTAACTAGAAAGGACTAAATCAGGAATGAGTTTAACAGAGGATTGGTCAAGTTTGGGGCTATTGGTAGAAAGATGCAAGAAAGCAGGCTAAGCTGGTTCGGGCATGTGCAAAGCAGGTTTGAGAAAAGAGTTGAAAAAATGGAGGTTGCTGGCAGAAGGAGGAGAGAGAGGCCAAAGACAAGATGGAAGGACAAGGTGAATGAAGTTCTTCAAGAATTTTCTGAGTATTTTCTAAGGATTGATGGAGTTTCTATCTAAAAATGTTTAATTTTACATTTGCCTGTTTCTGTATTTAAATAATTTCAGCGGAGTCACTTATGCAGATGCAGAAGCCTAAGCCGGCATGGCAAGACGATGGTCGTACGAGCTGTTTCACCTAAATGCGATTTTATTATTGTACATAAAAATCCTTCGTTTGTTAAATCTTCTACAACAACGATTACTTATGAGACTGGCGTTTTCATAAAATAAAAACTTTATATTTCATTACTTTCTATTAAACCTAAAAGAATGAAGACTGCAAAAAATTTATAAAATCTCATAAAAGTGATTACTTTGAAAAAAGTACACCAAAAAGATAATGAGAGTCTCTTAAAAGTCCTTTAGTTACCTTTATCTGTGCATACGTACACATCGACTACACGAGAATTGAATTTTCATTCGGTCATAAATTTCCCAACGAATTGAAATCTGTTTATTCCCAAAAGGATTATCTTCCCTCATTGTTGCACGCCCTAATGGTTACTGAATTAGCAAGTCCGTTTATAGACACCACATTGTTACTGGAAAAATTAAAAGAAAATAGAAAATTATGCGGAATCGATTTTCTTAAAAGAAAAGAACAAAAGGCTACAAAGCGCTCTTGCTGTTGTACATAAACCTTCCGATGGATAAAACGTACGTTACGGTTTTAGTCCATCTAATGACAGAGTAAACAGAGGATTAGTTCTCGCAGTGCACAGAGGAGAGCTGTGCAAACATATCACTCCAAACTGTTTAGTCTTCCATTACTATTAATTAATCAGGCTACATTTAAGACCGGCCCTTCTCAAAATTTGCTACCGTGATTTGATTTGACGCTCTCTCCCCAGACAATGCAATACAAATATTTGCCTCTGAAAACGTTGTCGAAGATCTAATCAAACAGCGTTAAATTTCGAACACTCCTTTTCTTATAGAAATTCAGTTTGAAACCGACAAAGGAAAAATATAGTAGATAAAGTTTAAGTCGGAGACAATGGAGGTGCGTTTGATACAAGAGGAGTTAAATATGAGAATAGGATCAAGAGAATCAAGGAACAATAGGTAAAACGGGATTACTGCTATCATGTCGGACAAGTTGTTCCTCATACACTCAAGGAAACAAGGCTTAAACAGGCTTAGCTCTCGATAAACCCCACAGGAAATGCCCTCGACAGCATTAAAACATTTTCTAAAATACAACAATGAAATCTTCAGAGACGTCCCTCGCTCCCAGGAGGTTTTATAAAAAGAAAATTAAATGTCCTGAAAAGAATAGAGTAGGACATTGTGCAACTTTATAAATCGCATTATTGGTAAAACTGAAATTATTAGCGGAACAAACAATGATAATGCGGTCACATTCATATGCATCAGCAAAATTATGGTTGTAATTGAAGTGACATCGATCCTCGGGTGGTCTCTACCAAAGTTGTCAACTGATGCCCTCAGCAAATTTCTATCCCCGCATATAATACACAGGTAGGCTAACCACAATGCTGCGGTAATATTAAATATGTAAACCTACAATTGGATTTGAAACGATGATGACTGCACGCCCGGACCTGATTTTAACAGAGACGTACCTAACGAATATTTAAAATTAAATCAAGTTCGCTGGATAGGGGGAACCGGATAATACCTTCATCTAAATGTAATTTTAATAGGGAAGGAAGGAATTAGACCGTGCGGACATACAAGGGTTGAATTTATATAAAATTGTTAATAAGCAAACTATCGAATTTTTTTTTTATTTTAGGGTTCGTAAAACCATAACAATTACATAACACTAAACATGTTTCCGTTCATCTGTAATTCAATGTTCCAATTTCTGTGTCAAGCTAATTTAAAAACTTTAATCGTAGGCAGTCTGGTTAGAAAATCATTAAATAAAACTTGAAATTTTGAAATAAAATTTGAAATTCTCAAAATTAAAGATGAGACTTGGATTTCTAAGTTAAAGATTTATTTATAAATACGAGGGCGGTTCAGTAAGTACCCGTGTTTGACGACAGAAGGCGTTCCTGAGGGAAGTTGGTGTTATCATCGTGTGCTGCCATCTATCAAACGACGATATAACAAATTGCAGACTGATTGATAGGTTAGTTTGGATTTGACAGCCATTTGAGTAAGACGTGTTTCGTGATTTTAGCTAAAATGGAAAAAGAGCAGTATCGTTCGGTAATTCGCTTTCTGTTTTTGGATGGGAAAAAATGCGAGGAGATAAAAGCAAAGTTGGATGCTGTTTATGGGGAGACTTCGCCATCTAAGACCACAGTTAGATATTGGTTCAACGAATTTAAACGTGGGCAAACATCCGTTTTTGATGAGGAGCGACCAGGACGCCCGGCAGACGTGGTTACCGAGGAAATCATTCAAAAAGTTCACGACATGATTCTCGCTGATCGACGAACGAAAGTGCGTGAAGTAGCAGAGGCCGTAGGTGCGTCGACCGGAACGGCAATTAATATTTTACATGATAAGTTGGCGATGAAAAAATTGTCGGCGCGATGGGTGCCGCGATTGCTAACGGTGGACAACAAGCGGATGCGGCTGTTAACTTCGAAGCAGTGTTTGGAGCAATTTAAGCGAAATCCGAAGGAGTTTTTGTGTTGTCACCGTTGATGAAACCTGAATTCATCATTACACACCAGAAACTAAGCAATAATCAAAACAATGGATTTCTCCCGGTGAATCTGCTCCAAAGAAGGCGAAGATGGTTCCATCGGCCGGAAAGGTCATGGCGACGATTTTTTGGGATGCGAACGGCGTCATCCTCATGGATTTTTTAGAAAAAGGAAGAACAATAACTGGACAATACTACAGTGAGTTATTAGACAGCTTCGACAAAAAATTGAAGGAGACACGGCCGCATTTGGCGAAAAAGAAGGTGCTGTTTCACCACGATAACGCACCAGCACATTCATCCGGAGTTGTCGCCGCCAAACTGCATGAATTGCGTTATGAATTGCTGCCGCACCTCCCGTATTCACCCGATCTGGCTCCCTGCGACTTTTTCTTGTTTCCTAACATGAAGAAATGGCTCGCGGGAAAAAAATTTAGCTCAAACGAGGAAGTCATCGCCGAGATAGAGGCGTATTTTGGAGAGTTCGACAAATCCTATTTTTTGGAGGGGTTAAAAAATGGCAGGAACGTTGGGAGAAGTGTATATTTCTAAAAGGAGACTATGTTGAAAAATAAAAAAAAAAATTTTGAAAAAAATTGTCTTCATTTCTAACACGGGTACTTATTGAACCGCCCTCGTAGAGCATAAAATAGCAGAATAAAACAAAGCCGGCGCAAACACGTGCCATAGACGCCGAAGTGACTAGGCGCTACACAGTGAAGTCTAGTTCTTATCAGAGCGCTGCATCTACTCGCCGCCTACCATCCTGCATCTGAGGTAGCTGTCGTTTCCATTATTCAGCGCCCCCACGCTGGTTGGTGACAATTAACAGTAGCCCACCGCCACCGCTACCATTCAACAGCCGGAGTTTCAGAGCTGGACCATGAAGATCCGGAGAGGTTCCTCCAGGCTTGACTTGAGGCATTAAGAAACGTTCCAAAAGACCAGGGCCGGCATAAAATCGCCGCGCCACCCAATTCCTCTTAGAAACGGCAACTTGATGGCAACGCGTGGCTCTGACGATCAGCTTAGGAGACCTGAAGACCGCTTTCCGGGCAAAATACAACAACCCGGTAAAATTGATGCAACTACGAGCTGCTCTCTCGAGTCAATAGCCCTTCTTCGTGCAGGACGTGGACTTAGTGGAGTTCGTCACGGGAGTTACGCAAATCAAAAGGTTTTCTTAAGCCCAAGACAGAGCCGACTTAAACGCGCGACGCCCAACAGCAGCGGCCGATGGCAGCAGCATCAATCACTCTCACAGCCTCCCAGTAGCGTCTAACTCTAAACAACAAAACTGGATCAAGCCACCACCAAACCAGCGACCACCTTAGCAGACCAGCCAGACGGGACGACGAGCAGCATTCCGGGCCGCATACTTGCAAACTTTATCTCTACAAATTGACTCAATGGTCAACTACACGAAGTTCTTTGTTACCAACCACCTCCGTGAGACGGCGATCCTGGGCTACAAGCTTCAGGAGGAACAGTGGGCCATTATTGTCACGACAGACATGCCGATGTATTCATCTACGTACCAGTGAGTGGTGCACAATCCAGTACAACATCACCGGCCACAGCCGCCATCAAACTGCTGTTCCCGGAACAATTCCAGCAGTCCGCTGCTCTCCGGTCAAGACTTCAGCAGCTGCTCACAGACTTCCGAGCCGTCTTCAACTACTTTCCAAGGTCTTGCACCATTCTGACCATTAAACACAAGATCCGGTAAGGAAAAAGCATCGATATTCTAATACGAAGAAATTAGCAGATAGAGCAGATGCTGGCCGCCCGGATAATAGAGCCCTCGACGTCTTAATATGCCTTGCCGACAATGATAGTCAGTAAGAAAGACGGCCGCCCTTGATTCTGCGTTGACTACCTCATTGCTGTCGGCAATCTACGAGACCATCCGCGGCCTAGGTCAAGCGCGTGTCCGGTCCAGCTACTAGCAGGTTCCTATGGAAGGAAGCATTTGTTCAAGAGAGAAGTAAATATTAAGCTGGTGTTTCTTTCTTGGATCTTTTTTTTTGTAAAAGAAGGAAGTCTTCAGAGGACTTCCTTGTCAAAATCGATTAAGACAAATCACGTGTTTATACAGTTTTTTTTTGTTTCGTGTTGAGTCTCAATCGTGAAACGTTAAAGCGAGTTTTAATAAAGCTTCCACGAGGTAAGTTACACACAGGGTGAGGTTTCGCAAGAAGCCTATATACAGGGTGTCGGATTCACGAGTAGTCGCGTGACCGACCATCAGAACCCTTCGATCTACGACTGCTGGCGCCCTCTTTTGTGAACATCTATTAGTTTAATAAGAGTTTTGGAAATCAGTGAGCTTCTCTTTGTGTGAGATTTGGTAAGTTCATTTGAGAATCCACCCCATCTGCGGCATGAGCTACGGGATTTAACATCTACCATTGGTCTGGACGGGACTTGTGCATACTTTTGAGCATCTTCCCGTTACAAATGCCATTCGAACTGAAGAAAGCTCCGGCCACTTTGCAACGACTGATGGTGCAAAAAGTGTTAACCAGCTACTTACATCAGTGGTTGTCATCGTGTACTCCTCCTACTACGCGGACCACCTACAACATTTGAGGTTGGTGTTCGAGAGGCTGCAGCTGCACAGACTCCAGTGTCAACTCTGCAAGTGTTGCCTAGGGTTCCCAGAGATCGAGTTTCTGGGGCATACCATTAATGTAGAGGGCAACCATCCGCAGTAGGTTCACTTCGAGCAGATCCAAGCCGCCACACCGCCAACAAATCGAAGAGAACTTCGTGCCTTTCTGGGGATTTGCGGTTGGCTGAGGGACTACGTGAGTTCGCGCACATCGCTGCTCCACTCACCGATCTGCTAACCATAAACAAAGAGATGCCGGTGGTATAGAAATGGCGTCTGTTTTGTTCCAAAAGAGCGACGTCGACAACTAACGCTGCATTACTATAACCATATTAACAAGCAACAATACCTCGCGCTAGTATAGGCCACCAGGAAGTTTCGGTCTTTCCTAAAAGATAAGACGTTCGTGTTAAAAACCAACAATACACTTACCTTGCTTCACTGGATGAGGAACTCTCTGGAATTACAGTAATACGCTTTTACCCCGGACAAGTAAACAAATTACCCGATCTGCTGCTCCGCGACCAGGACGACGCGCGTCAATCCGATGACGCTAACGAAACCGAAAAGATCCTGCTACCGACACAAGCCAAAGCACCGACAATTGACGACGCTTGCCGACGAGGTTAAGGCAGCCCAATGCCGCGACGTGGTTTTCACGCAACACACAATCAGGATGCTGTAAAGACCTGCTGGCAAAACCACCATCAGAGCCCGGATGGCAACGGTGCTTTATTGCCAATTACTCCATTGAATATAAAGAGAAGAGGCTGTACATTCCCGAGAAGGTCCGACCGTGCGTTCTATACGAACATCACAACTCCCCGCTAGCAGGACACTCCGGTACCGCAGGAGACGAGGCATAACATCAAACAATGTCTTCTATACGCCTAATACAAACGCCGACCGCATCAATCCGAGGCCCGGCTGCACCCACTATAACCGCAGCCACCATTCGAGGTTATGGCTTGTGACCTTTTCGGTCCGTACCAGCAAACAGTGGCAGACCATAAACACATCTTTGCGGTCATTAAACTGTTTTCCCGATGAGTCGAGGCATTCCTGTTACGCGGCACGGCCGCGCCGACTGCATAAGGTGCCTGAACCGAAAAGTGTTCCACAGGTGAGGCTACTCGCGAGCCATCATCCGCGACAATGGGCCACAGTTTATGGGAAAGCAGTAGGGGTTTACCGCTTATAAACCAAATCAAAATTCTGCCGAACGTCGGAACCAGGAACTAGGAAAGGTTCTAAGCCTGTAACTGGCCAACCAACGCCAGGACACACTGGATACGCGATTACAGGACGTCCTATCCAGCGTCCGCCATTGCAGTAACGCCATCATTGTAGATTCATCCAATAAATTGCTCTTCGATCGAAACCTTACATTTTTGGGGTATTGGGACACAACAGATCCACGCCTAGGACAACCCGCCGAAGAGCGTCACAACACCGCCGACGACGACAGTGGGAGTACCTACAGGTTCGACAACTACCTTCAAGAGCACCACACCAGCAGACAAATGGAGCGGCCACGTAAAAGTGTAAGAATCGCGCCGATAGTTTGGGCAGCGGGGTTGGTGGTGCTACTGGTTGCGGCGGTGCCGTTTCATTTCGCTTTGTATGCAGAGTGACGAACCGCAAAGAATCTCGGTTTGTAAACTGTGCAGAAGCCTAATAGTACAGTGGGTAGTATTTCAACACATCGATTGGTTTGGTGGCATATAATAGTGGCTCTAAGGCTGCAGTGCCAGCGCGCTGCAGCGCTTCAAGATACTAGAAGTTAGAAGTCGGTGCGTTGTGCTGCAAGCTCGTCTCGGCCCAGTGTAGTTGGTCAATTCGTACATCAGGGCAGATTCGATCTGACGGCCTTGATCGGTCGTGATGTTCTGCGGCAAACCAAAGTGGGCTAGCCAATTTATGTAGAAAGCGACAGCGACAGTGTCAGTGGTGATGCCGGCTAAGGGATCTGCTTAGAGCTACCTACCACATTTGAATTGTCTAAAAACCGAAGAAGACCCCACGATATCCAAATAGATGTGTTGGAAACAACCATCAAGTATAGAAAAATTCTGCAAAGGACTTATGGTATGGCGGTGAGTCTTGGATCGCTGGTAACGGAGACAGCTGCGCGACCACTTTGTGGGGGCGGCAGCAGTTGGCTGAGTCAAAAATTTGTGTATGTAATTCTTCAGTTACGTACGGGCGAATATTTGTAATATATGAGCAAAGAGTACTGGGGAAAGGCGAGCAAGTGCTGGAAATAGAGGTAATCTCGTCGGCGTTGGAGACGTTGGTAGTAGCGTCAATTCGCGACAAGGCGTTGGTCACGGTGTTGTCGCTGCTAGAGACGTGCTGAATAAAAGTGGAGGATTGACCTATGAAGTTGAATTGCCATCACTGTCAGAGAGATGTTTCATCGGCCCATTGCTTAAAGGCAAACGTTAAGAGTTTGTGGTTCGTGCAAGCTCGTTGAAAATTGCTCAGCTTGTCGGAGTAGAGACCCAGCGGCAGGCAAATGTTGTGGGCGGGATGAGCCACTAGAGTTGCGCTGGCGAGGCTTTTTGCAAGCATCGGTCGGTCGGTCGATCTTACTAATCTACTCGATGGATCGCTGTCGGTCATGTATGCATTTAACGACGCTTGCAGATGGGCTCTTTTGGGGATGAGTCTGTGAAAATCCAGCATCTGTGGTTCCATATGTGACTACGTCTAAACCGTTCGAGGCTTGAATTCGGTCGAAGTGCGTTTCCGATAGTGGAGACATCAGAACCGGTCTCGACGAGGAACCGAAGCCGGTGAGCTTGTATATTAGAAAGAGGCGGACTGATTGAAGGCTGTCATCAGCAATCGCTTCTATTGGCAGCGGCTGGTGTAGCTTCCCTGGTCGTTGAAACTGCAAGACTGGTGGCATTCGTGGGCTTCCTGACCAGACTGACGATGGTAATAGCAGAAACCACTGTCTTTAGAGCAGCTTCTTAACTTGGGTTGATACTCTCTAAACGCCGTTTAAAGCGCCATCTGTCATTGCAGGAATTGCCGCGTTGCAGCATCATAGGGTGGGCGCATTTACCTTTATGATTTCCTCGGTAATGGCGTCCAAGTTGTCACGATCGACACCGTCACTGCTGGCGAAGAACACCTGGGACAAAGGTGAGAGAGAGTGCGCATTTCCCGTAGCAGTTGGAAGACGTTGTGATCGCCGAGCTCGAGTTCCGTAAGCAATTTGCAGAGTTGGTGTCTGTCAGAGTCTGTAAAAGGTTGAGATACTTACATCTGCTTCCAAAGTGTCCCCTTGTATTTCTTTTAAGCCAGAACATGGGAATTTCCATTTGCCAAGACCATAGATGGGTGCAATTTTTTATCTTGTAACGCAATGTTACGTTACAAAAACAGTGCTATAAGCGTGAATCTCGAGGTTATACTAACAACAATTGTTAAGTTGCTGAAATAGGTCGTAACATATTTCAGGTTTAGATGGTTATAGGTCGTTTCAAGTTTTGGAATTTGTTCCTGTTATAGCTTAGGGAATCCATGGACGTTTTGATGCAGTACATGTTGCCTCATCCGGAGCGTGAGTTTAGGGGTTGCAGCTTTAACTAGATTATTTGTTTGACACCTTTAGCAGATACGTTGCCAGTGACGAATTTGTCGTAATAAAAGAGTTACAGAAGGAGATCAACGAAAGGCTCGCGAAGCATCTAACAGAGTAAAGGTATCAAGGGGTAATTGCGGAGTTCTGCGTCCTCAATGACCAAATCAAACAGATATTAAAGAAAAAAGAGTGTTCCGGTCCTCAGTAAGCGTCAACTAGATTGTTTAGGTGTCTCTTCTAACTGTAACTAGTCAAGCTTGTCTTCGGGGTTTTGAGACGATGCTTGCGGATGTTCACCCGACGCCAAGGCATATTTAGCTTCCATCACTAAAGCATCCGAGTGAAGAACTCCTTATCACGTTCACTGAGTCTTCGAAAAATTTAAGGTCAGAGATCCTACTGATTGATCTTTCAGAGCCTATTCAACCTGTTTCTAGCGAGTCACATTTTGGTTGCTTGAATGAAAAAATTTCAGTGTCGTCCAGAAGTTCGAATGTTGGTCAGTCCCAGGGCATGTTGCTTCCGCAGATTATTTATGAGTCCCCCACTCAAAGAGACACTACTTTTACCACTGTCGTCGATCTAGAGGGAAGTTCTATCATTGGTGTGGGTATCGAAGAGTATGCTCCCTGGTACACCATCATCAAAATTACTCTTTTAACAAACGCTATTCTATCACACTTGGTTATCAGGTAAAATGCATCCAGGTTGACGCTGAATGCAAAAAGATTCAAAAACTGAAACTTTTTTGTAGGTTTAAAAAAATCCCAAGGCTGATAAGACGTCGTCGAACCAAATTTTTTGTTGATGAGTGAACCTATTTATATTACCAATTTAACCGATCGTATGTCTTTTATAGTTTCCAAAATTTCAATAGTAAGCCCATGGCTAACCCTCATTTTGTTTTTATTGAGTTTTTTCAATCGAGAACGTCAGCTTGACAACAGACAATATTTCAAATTCAGTTTGACCCTTTTAAAATGGATAAATACGTTATGATATTGGCGATAATTACGAAATTGACGTTAGAACAACGTGGCAATGATGTTGACTATTGTAAGATTAGATGTCCAGATAATACCAAAGACAAACAAAGACATACCGTTTGTTCACTGAAACACAATTGTGAAAAAGGGCCCAAATGTAAAAACTATTTAAACGTACCGTTTACTGAAAGTGAAAAACATGAAATTGTAGATACACACAACTATCTCAGAAACAGCGTTGCGTTAGGAAAAGCAGAATGTACAACACTAGACAGTGAATTATTTCCTTCAGCTTCAAACATGCGAGAAATAGTATGGGATAAAGAATTAGAATTTCTAGCACAATGTTGGGCAAATCAATGTATCAATGAACATGATCCTTGCAGACATAAATTCTATGGTGATCTGGATGCTGGACAAAATAGAATATGGACATCTTCAAATTCCATTCATGAGCAACTTTATAGGTTTTTTAATGAATGTGAAAATATAACTGTGCGTCAAATAGAAACATATCAAGGTAATCCAAAGAATGATCCTAAGATTGACCGTTTCACTCAAATGGTTTGGTGGAATACGTCTCAGATTGGTTGTGCAAGAATACAACACATACGTGCAGATTCTGCGGACTTTTTTCATGTTACCTGTAATTATGCGTCTGCTGGTAATTATAGAGGCGAACCAGTTTACAACCAAGGAAAACCATGCTCTCAGTGTCCAGTTGATACGAAGTGTCTTAGTACATATAAAGGTTTGTGTGCTACAGAGCCTTCTAAATCTAAGGTGCCAAATATTTGCAAGTTCGCAGCAGATAAAAAAAAGTGTGTGCCCTATTTAGGACTAGTGAAGAATGAAAAACAGGAAATTACAGCACCAAAAGTGAATTATTGCGAAAAAATGCATTTTTGTAACAACAAGCCACATACCGTTTGCCAACTACGGCACAACTGTGAAAAATCACCGAAGTGCAAACGTTTTACTAAGAGTCTTCTCTCGATGTCTGAGAAAAGGGAAATCTTAGAGATACATAACGAATTAAGAAGTAGGGTAGCTTTTAAAGGAAATTTAGTAACTAAAAATCGTGAGAGATTGCCTAAAGCAGCTAATATGCGAGAATTAGTTTGGGATGAAGAACTGGAATTTCTAGCTCAATGTTGGGCTAACCAATGTCCAGAATTTCACGACGAGTGCAGGACGAAGTCAGATCAAATGCAAACTGGACAAAACATGGCATGGGCAACACTTACACTTTCTCCTGGAAAATCAGTAGAGAAATTCTTCAATGAATATGTTAATATATCAAATATCAAACTGATAGATCATTTTTTTGATCAACCTTTTCCAAAAATAATTGGACATTTTACACAACTAGTTTATTGGAACACTACGCAAGTAGGATGTGGTAGATCGCGTTATATCCTACCTCGTAAGAAATCTATTAGCACACTGCTAGTTTGTAATTACGCTTGGACAGGAAACTATAAAGGTATGAAAGTTTACGAAAAAGGGAAACCTTGTAGCAATTGTCCTCGAGGTTCCAAATGCCACCGTAAATATCCTGGATTGTGCACAACACCACCATCAAAATCAGTAATGCCCAATATTTGTCCATTTTCTAAAAATCCAAAATGTGAACCAATCTTAAAGAATCCTGGAATTAATGGTGAACCACCTTTCCAACCTAAACTGCCTGAAAGTAAACTTCCAAAGCTTGTACGAGACAAATCGGGTGGGAATTTGATTGAGGTATCCCTATTGATTACTATTTGTTCGTTTTGTTTTATTTTACTGTCTTGTATTTATTATACAAAATAAATTATTATCAGTATACCCTTTAGTTCAACTTTAATTTTTCATCATCTACGCCTGCTCTGCAAGTGAATATTATTGTATCCTTGCTTTAAAGAATAGATTAACTTCCTGAAACTAACACTGTTAAGCAACCCAGTAACAATTCATCAAGAAGCCTTTCAAAATTAATTTGACTCCATGGAATATCAAAAACCAAGGCTGTTTAGAAAAATTGCTCTTGGGGCCTAGTAAATTGCACACCTGGTCTATTAGAACTTGCTATCAGAGTCACCAAGGGACATTGGTGTGCATACAAAGCACAAAATCTGATTTAACTCAGATTTTAAACTACAAAGTGAAGGTTCGTATCACTAAGGGCAGCAGCAGTATAACAAAGCTAGTGATAATGCTCTCTATAAGAAGCGCGCTTTAATCTTTGCGTAGTCAGACTATCAGTCGCGATGATCTGGAACAAGAACCATAAACGATAAAGAAGGTCAAATAATAAGCATCAGCAATGCATAAGGTGCCACCTGCACAAATAAAATTCTCACTGTAGCAAAAACCACAAAAGAACTAACTGGCACAAATCACAACCAGGCTAGTAAAGGTAGACCAATACATTGGAATTCTGCAGGACAGGATAAAAAAGAAAGAAAAGCTACAGAGCATTAATAAAAACTTAGAATACAGCCTCCTGTAAAGAAGGCCTTAGAAAAGAGTCAGTATCGTTACAGTGGTCGCAAACAGAGCAAACCAAACCCAAGATGGCTATCGGATCTGCAAAAAAGAATGTAGAAATCTAGGCAAGTGACGATACCAAAGCGAGTGGATCGGATAATCAAATCTAAAAATAGGAGTTGTCCTTGAATCAAAAATCCTCCTGGTGAACTGGCGCTATCTAGAGTATCAGTTAAATAAATGAAAGAAGAACTAGAAAAGGTTCTAAAAGAATAAAACCTTAATGAAGACAAGCACTGGGATGATGGCGACTTTAGAACTGAATCCACACAATAAAACATTCTCTAAAAATCAATTGCTGCTGTAAATGCCAAGACTATGGGTATCTGGTTAACTTGAAACCACATCTAGAAATTGCGCCGAGTCACATGACGCAAAATCTTGTTTACTTCCATCAAATGTCAGAATTAAAAGCAGAAAGACAAAAACCATGTACTCTTTATGCAATGAGGCTCAACAGTTTACCTGAAAGCATCAACTGTGACTGACAACCGAACCCTTCGTATATTGCAAGCAGACTTACAAAATAACCGCTTGGAGACAATTTAATTGCAAGAGGCTCTCACCCTCCGAATTTCTGACCTGAGTAAAATCTACAAATATCTGATGGCCAAAACATCAAAACTAATCCAAGCAGCCAATCCCAAAATAGATGTGCTATATCAAGTCGAGTCATCTTTCCACCAAGCCAATTAATTAAATGTCTTTAGTGCCAGCACAAGACACACCAAAACACTGATATTCGATGATTTCAATGCCAATGCAGTAGAATGGCAAAAAACATCAGACAACTTGCTGACTTTTCAATTTTCAAACGGGAAGGCAATCAAACAGACAATAGAAAACTAGAAAAGTCTCTGAAAATAAATTCGATGCAATCTTTCGCAATATGCCACACTCAAAGCCATGTACATACCAAGAAGCATCAATACAGACGCTCTAGTCCAACACGCAGAAGAGCTGCTAAGAAATTTTGAAAGGCTACTCTGGGAACCCACCATTGCTCATATTAATCATCAACTTTCAACCCGAGATCTTCAAAAAGTTATGAACCAGGTTCTGCATAAAAAGACTCACCCGATGAGCTGGAGCGTAAACGGTAGAAAACCTAGTAAAGCCATGACCAAGACCATGATATCCTTCTTGAAAGATATCTAATGGCCAAAGGATCTTAATTCAAAACAAATATGGTGCAGACTACAATTTGAACCGAAGATTGCATTTCACTAACAGATGACACTTCCTCTAGGCAGTACTAGATAAAAAAACTTTGACTGCGTCCAGCTTTAGCAGAATAAATCTGTTTTTAATTCCACTTTCTACAGTAAATCTTTATCCAGTTTTATTGTTGGTTTTTTAAAGACTTTTATCATCATCAAGGGGACCTTGAACGATCGTCGTGCGTAAATGTTCGAAATTGGTCTTCCACCGTAACAAATCACAGTTAAGTTAGTAAAGGTAGATTCTGCAAGACGATACAAGAGAAAGACAAGCTAAAGAGCATCAATCAAAGTCCAGAACAAAAGTGGAAATGCTGACGTTTTGCAAAAAAAGTAGGACCCGCAAAAGAAAATGTAAAAATCCACATAAGTGACTATACCAAATCAAAGTTAGTCAGAGCAAGTGGATAGGGTGGTCAAATCAAAACGTAAGACAAAAATCCTTAAATCAAGCGTCAAAGACATCAAGAAGTTAAGCCCCAGAGTGGTGCTCTAAAATACCACTGAAATACGCAAAAGAAGAAGGTTCTGAAAGAACAAAATCTTAATCAAAACAAACACTGGGATGATAACAACCTTAGGGGCCCTTTTTAGATTTGGCAAGCCCAATCAGCCCAAAGTGCATTGGGTTGTCAAAACCTTTCCGAAGCGCAGAGCTTTCAAACGTCTTAATTGCTCTTACAATGGTCGCTTCTTCCAGAATGAATTGTCTAAGTTTTCAGGCGGTATGAGTCAGTCTAGGATCAGGAGCTCTGCAGCCATAGATATATGTGTATATGGTGCGGATCTCAATTTGTATTATATTCTTCGTCCTTGTGGTGATTTGGTGTATATGACGATCAAACCAAAGTTTGCTATATTTTTCCTTGTACTGTATGCCGTTGGGTAAGCTACGGTCGCCGCTTGGTCTCAAGACACTTCATCGTCATTACTCTGACATTAATTTGGCCGAAGAACACGGCGAGCTCGTCCCAGGTATTCTGCAGTCGATTCGCCATCTACAGGCTAATCATCTTCTTGAGTTGCTGGTTGTGACATTCTGTAGAATTTTTTCGCGGCGTGTTGGCGACTGTCAGCCAGATTTGTGCTTTGGTTTCCGTTGTTTGGAGTGATGGCTTGCGGGTAGCCAAAACGGGGCAGGATGATCTCGTCTATGTGACGTTTCTGATGAAAGAACCTTCCTCCCATCGGCTGTACAGGTTTGTTACGGCGAAGATAAACTGGTGGCCGACGGCGGTTGCTGGATAGGGCTTGAGTGGGTCGCAGGCAATGAGCTCGAAGGGGGCCTGCGGTTGGCGTGGTTGTTCAGGAGCGTCGAAATGATTAGGGCGACGTTTGTGGAAAGCGCAAAACAGTTTTTTCGGCTCCTGGTGTCTGGCAAGGTAGGCATCATGATGCTCAAACAGGACTTTCTCGAGGACTCCTGCGGGGACGTACAGTTTTCGTTGTTTTCCGAAGTAGAGGAGGCCGCGTTACTTGCCGAGCCTTTGGGGTGGCTGCTCCTGAAGTCTGATGAGCGTTCGGATCGTTGATTGCGTGAATTCTTTGAGGTGGCTCGTCGGCTAAGGTGGCAAGCTCGCCAGACGTTAATCGGCGTTTTTGTCATGGCGGCGGCAGGGTTTTTTGATAACATGTCGGGGCGCTACTCGTGTCTTCTTGGACAATGTTTGACGGTCAT
>VTPC01003204.1:0-11390 GCA_011009095.1 Ignelater luminosus
TGATATTATCTACTGAAACTAATGGAAGACTACCATAACTTAAGACGTATTACGTCTGTAGTTTCTAATTGTATGTGAATATTAATCATCTTCTAACCTAATTTTGTAATTAAGCAATTATCGTATATCCAAATACTAAAGATTACTCAGTATATATTGGTTGTCTCTAATAATGTATGTATCCCAGATGCTAATTGATTTAGTACTGATTAAACCAGTATTTAATTAATGAAGTAATTGCATGGTGCACCAAATAGTTAATTAAGTTTGTACTATAAAATAAAAATTTCCTTTTGCTTGTAATACTACTTGCTGTATTTTGATACTAAAAATGTATTTGCATAAATTAAATCTTTCCTAAAAAAATCTAAACTTGTTAACAGAACGTTAGTAAATGCAAATGTAGAAAATTCAGAAATGGAAATACTAAATATTACAAGAACTAACCAAACATTGTTTATGTAAAACATTCCTCACATTAGTTTATTTACTGGTTTGCTTAATAGAACTACTCGTAGAAATGCAATGCATAACAAAAGTTGTGTGTTAATAATTATCTTCTTTTCTGTTTTCCCTGGTTCAGCTTTTCTAGTTTTTGTTTTAAATAATACAAGGTGTAGCAGTAACATTTATTTTTTAGTGAGTAATTTTATGTTTGAACCTAATAGGGGACTTATTATTGTATAAAAATTTTTATGACGTTTAATTTGAACATAAGGCAATCCATTTTCTGGTTTTCTAATTTCAAGGCATTTATTGAAAATTTAATCTATTATCAGAATAAGTGTGATACAAGAAAAATGTAAATCGATTCATTGCAGCGATAGCGTTTCTGCACCTGTCTCAAGTTAATACGCTAGGCTAAACTCGTAGGGAGACGGCATGAGTTCTCTGCTCATAGCAATTATCTAGCCTAATTTATTGAATATGAACTTCTGGATTTAATTTGCAAAGTATTAACTATCCTGGCTAGTTATGAAATTTAATAATAGAAGATGCATCGCGCCTATGTCAACTCTTAAAACTAATAATTTAGGATTTTAAGAGTTTATTGTTGTTAAATATAGTTGTAATCAGCTTCTTCAAGCTACTGGATAGCTCACCGATACTCACTAGTTGGTCAGTCGTGCCTTTAGGCATGAGCAAGGAATAGGAACATAAAAATAAACGTTGCCAAAAATAATTCATTTCAAATTGTACAGTAGAACAAAGAAATATTAATTAATTTAGACTTAACCAAAGAAAGTTGCAGTCTTTAAGTTTTCATATGCTTCCAAATAGCTATTTAAACCATTATTGCTAGTTTAATAAAACTTGCAGCATGACCCATAGAATTAAAAAAAATTATCTAAGGAAAACTAAAAGCGGTTATTAGTTGATAAGTAGCAAAGCTGCTTCAGTCAACTCATCGTTACACTTTTAATAACCAACATTGAAGTAACAACTGCTTACGGTTAGTAAGAGCAAGTAGTTATTTTAAGGACTAACCGGTAGGTAACATAAATATAGTTTAATGATAACAACAAATCAAAGGCATACAGCCCACAAGTAGCTAAAATAAAATATGAGAATAAAAGATGCATGAAAAATGATTAAAAAAACTATTTTGTATTTTCCAAGAACTTCTCTAAGTGTGGTAGATTAATTATTATTTTTAGAACGTGTAGCTTTAACACATTTTATGTAGATTTTCTGTTCAGTACTTTGTCCGTTAAAAAATAATATCCAGAAAAGCTTTTGATGATTAACGCAACAAAACTTTGGGAGTTTTAATTATAAGCCGTAAATGAATTACTGGAAAATGAAATATGCGAAAAGTTTGAAGTATTAATTACTATGTACTAGTTAACCTTTCACAATTAATAGCTCTTGTATAACAGTTTATTTTAATTGACTAAAATATAAATTTTAACAATTTAGATATTTCTAAACTTACGATTTTTGCTAATTAATTTTTGATAAAGGTATTAGGTAGTTATTTCATTAAAATATTGCAACAGTTGATTAACTTGGCAAAAGTTCATTGTGCTGTTATTTAAAAAAATATCAAAATCATTTTACTGAATAATAAAAATCCCATTATCTTTTTAAACGGTTTTAAATGTTTACAAGTTTTGCTTTTAGATTTTCTGTATTAAATGTTACGTGTGCTCGGGTTATTTACTTTTTATTTAGTAACCCTTATGATTATGTACAAACAGATACAGTTAATTGAAGGTTTGAAATTTAAACTTTGAATTTATGTACACTCAATTACAAACAAATAATATTGTTTATTTATTATTTTATGTTATTTATTTTTACATTAGAGTAAGTTTAGGAAAGATGAAACATGTTTATTGCATACTCTTTGCAAGGACTCATATTTTTCTCTCGATCTTTCTTCTTTTGGAGTTTGAGCGGTTTTGTGTCAATTTTATTCTTTTCTCATAGTAAGTTGAAAACATTTGCTAGATTTATTTCCCTGTTCTTTACATAAATGTGATGTACGTCACTTCCAGGATGTGCTAGAATCTATTTCTTGGGGTCTATGAGTTAACACCACTTTTTTTATCTCGTTTTGGCAAATCCGGCAGAGAGTCAATATATCATTGTCTTCGCCAAATTCTATCATTTCAATTAAATCTGTATGTGTGGTGTGTTTTATCGCACTAGGTAATAATTTTCTGTTCACCTAAGACAGACATCTGACACGCTGCAACATAGTAACCAGTGGGGCTGCTTTTCGAAAATTTTTTCTCTGTATGCTTCCTTATATAAATACAATCTGGGCTTTTTCTCTATAAACAATATACATTTGCTCTCCTTCATAGCATACC
The DNA here is from genome assembly GCA_011009095.1 of Ignelater luminosus. Lineage (NCBI taxonomy): Eukaryota > Metazoa > Arthropoda > Insecta > Coleoptera > Elateridae > Ignelater > Ignelater luminosus. The sequence goes on from VTPC01003204.1 coordinate 2,820, forward strand.
AATGTTATTCATATTTTACAGAAAGCTAACTTTGTCAAGTAAGTCACCGTTAATCAAAGTTTTTCCCATAAGACAGTTCTCCAGTTTTTTATAATTGGACTGCTATAATTCCTAAATTTGGGTATTGCTTTACAACTTGGTGTTCTAAATAAGGTTTGGGGAAAGACACTTTTGCATTTACAGAATTCTGTAATATAAGCAGGCACTATTATTGAATGAAAATACATACTATAAAAGAAGAAAAAGTTTCCACTTCTTGGTTAACCAAAATTCTTTTGCTCAATTATTTTTGTATAACGTTCTCACTAGTTCTACTAAATAACACAATTTACTTTATTAAACAGGTGGCGGTTCAGCAGCCAATACCATTAGACCGTGTAAAAAATGAAAAAAGGCAGATAAAAAATTGAAGTACTTAAGGACAGTTCATGGAAGCCCCAAAACAACAACGTCGTCTCATTTCCACTTCAGCTACAAATACTCATTGGAATCAAGTTTATAATTTTATACACAACCTACTCAACAATACCCTTCAATAACAATAACCTTCAGTTCCCACTCCAAGAAGGGTGTTTGCCTTCAACATGCCATCTTAATCTGAAGTTGAGTTTATCAGTCTTCTTTTGTCAGATTGATCAGACCAGCACAAAAACAAAAAAATGAATCTCTTACAGAGTGGGGCTTACAAGAGCCAACTTCACTGCATTGCGCCACATTTCCTTATCTTTAACTTTGTTCACTTATAACATCATCATCCCACCTTAGTCTAAATCTCTCCCTGCTCCTCTATCCAAGGGGTTACCAAGTCATTACTATCTTAACTGCTCTCTGCTTGTTCATCCGTTGGATATGACCCAACTACCTAATTCTTTGAGCTTTGATGACTTTAACAATATTCTCCGTATTAATTCATGATTCATCTTTTGTTTCCATTCACCACCTTCTTGAATAGGTCCTAAAAGTCTTTTTGACATCCTTCTCTTACAAAATGATTAAATTTATACTTAGAATTTAGTTTTGGTGTGGTATATTTGATACATAGCACGACACATAGCCTTACATCACACATATTTTCTTTTGACCTTGCTCATTATGGAAACACACAGCACATCTCCTTGATGTTGCTTTCGATTTTTTAATTTCTAGATCTAAAGATGGAAAGTGCCTTTCTGTTAACCTGAATTAATCCGCAATTGTCTGAACTTTTGATTTTCTGGCATTACTAAATTTGAAAATTCTAGAGACGTATACAGGGCGTCTCAAAATAACACCGATAACGCTTAACCACTGATTCTGGCTAGGTTTATATCGACAAAAAATGGAACGGGAACAGACACAGCTAAAAATACGCAGTCTACATCAAAAGAAGTGTCTGCAGCTAGTAAGAGTTTCAAAAACAGAAAAGTCACAGGTCCTAACGATGTCAACAACAAAATGCTTAAAAATGGTGGCATGGCAGTTGTCCGATAACTAACAAAATGGTTTAACAAAATTATCAAGGTAAAGGAATTACCTGAAGAATGGATATCTGGTATAACAATACAGCTATTCGAAAAAGGAAACAGGAAAAAACCAAAGAATTACCGCGAAATAAAACTAATTAGCGCGGTATCAAAAACGTTTACAAAGGTAATAACAAAGATAATCGAACTTAAGGGACCTATGTGCAAAGAACAACAAGGCTTTCACCCCAACAGATCTACGCTGTATGCCATTTTCATACTACGGCAGCTCACAGAGAAAGGTATCTAATTCAATAAACCAGTATTCATCTGCATGGTAGATCTGCAGCAAGCCTTTGATAGAATACAGTTAAAGGAGGTTATCAAAACACTACACGAACACAACCTGAGCAAACCATTTATCGACACAATCAAAGGCCTCAATAAGAATAACAAAACTCGAATTGAATTAAAACAAAAATTAACAAAGGATGTAGAGATTCACACTAAAATTTGACAGGGGGGGAAGGCAATTTAAGCCCGACATTTTTTAATTTGGTGATGAATCAGATAATTAAAGAAGTGAAAGAAACAGGGATCGAGTGCCCAATGAGAGACCTGCAGCGCTTTCTTTGCTGATATCGACAGAGAAAACCAAGGAAATAGTAATGTCTAAAGATTGATGGTCGGTAGCCAACCAATAGAACAAGTGATGCAATGTAACTACCTAGGTTCGCACCTAGCTAGCAACAAAATGTAATAAAAGAGACAAGACAAAACACCATCAAAAGGGAGGTTACGTGACTTAGTATGGAAAAACTAGCACATGTCGATGAGTGGTAAAATATGAGTATACAAAGCATGCGTGAGAACAGTTCTCACTTATGACGCGGGAACGCGAGCAGAAACATCAAAAACTAAACAGCTTTTTCAAACTACGGAAATGAAAATACTACGTGCAATAAAAGGGGTGACACTGCGAGACCAGCTCTGAAGCAATGACATAGGAGAAGAACTATAGACAGAAGACGTAGTAACATGAATCAGAAACAAAAGAATGAATTGAAGGGATCACGTGCACCGGATGGACCCAAGCAGAGTTGCAAAATTGGCCAAAGATCACAAACCTTAATCCAGAAGACCTGGACCTCCGAATCTCAAGAGAGGTAGTAGCAGAAATAAAACCTAACTTAAGAAGAAGAAGAAGAAGAAGAGTTATAAGTTGAGCTTATGGGGTAGGCGGGTCATACAGCACGCGGACCGAATCACAAGTAATGCATGCGTTGCAATAGGTGCGTGTGCGAGATTGGTGGAAGATAAAAACCTAAAACGTCCCAGCTCAAGTTATAAGCTATCAAAGTCAGTCAACACAATTTTTTCTTAATTTTTTTACTGCGTCTCACTGAATCTATCAATCGTAATAAAATGTGGTATGTTGCCTTCTGGAGTTGAGATGATCTCTTTCCTAAAGTACTGATGAAATTAATACACAGAGTTTTACATGCACACCTCTGTTGGAGGATCTAGAACTGTTCTATGTTTACTTTTTCTTCAAGTAAATTTACCTGTTGCAATGTTTTCGTAAACTTAACCGTTCTCAAGAGAAGTTAGATTTTTTGAATGCTTGAAAGGTCGTTACTAATCTCATTTGCATGAGAATTAAATAAGCAAATGTCTAAAGAATAAAAAAATAATTTGTTATACCATTTAACCCTTTTCCGCATACTGTCCATACTGCTTATCATCATGTCAGAACGATCAACATTGTACTCAACCGCACACATTGGCTTTTTGAGGTTTCCCTAGGTTATTCTATCGATTTGATTAAGAGTAATAATTTTGTTTTTATGCATTGTTGTTATCATCGTCACATATCTGCGGTCACTCCACTTTAAAACCATAAGATTGTCGGGACTTCTTGAAACAATTTCCCTTCGTTTGAGTTTTTTGTCAAGGTTTGCTGTTACCATTTTGTTTCTTTCTGCTGTGTTGCATACTTATTGTATTCTAAAACTATGTCATAAGCTACGTCTTTTGTAAAGAGATTCATAAACTAATCTATTCCAAATGACGTTTCTTTCAAAACATCTGTTTTAATCCACTGTTGCTTGTATCAAATGAGTGTATTTGAGGAATAAACTCGCTATAATCTTTTTCACCAGCATCATCAGCATTGTTTTTTTCCACCAACGTTTCGTGCTGCGCTTCTTCATTTCCATCTACTCCGCTTTTTCATTTATCTTGATCGTTATCTTCTCCGCTTGGTAAATTCTTACTTCCACTATCAATAACGGTTTGTCATCGTTACTGCTAAGATTCAAATCATTACCCTGCAATTTGCCTTTAATATTTACAGTTCTCGTTGATCTACACCACAATAACTATCATTTATGGAAGTTACGCGTAAATCTATCTTTTTCTGAACTCAATGGATTTCTTGATTATTCCAAGTATTAAATTTAAGTTTCATTCAAAGACAGCATACTGAAATTAAAATGAATTTAATAAATTGTTTTATGTGTCTTTGGTTGGTGGTGGAATCATGTCTTTGCTGTGTCTTTTATTAAGGCTTTTCAGTTGAAATTTAAGCTTTAGGTTAAAGTAAAAACACAACTATTTAGATTGTTCACTAACTTTGAACCACACCCATCTCCGATTTAAAGTTACGAGATTGAATATCTTCCGATTTCTGGCTTATACGAGTTTTTTTCAGGTTTTCCCCGTCACAGAACTTTTGTCGCCCAACGTCTGAGGCCCATTTAGTTGTCTGGTTCGATTTAGGTTTTGCTGATTTAGCTGTTTGGACCGATTTAATCGGTTGGCCAATCTACATTTTTTCCGTTGGTTGTTTAGATTTTTGGGGAACTTTGTTTTGAGGCTTTTGCTTTTTGTACTCCAACGTGCTGGGGCCCGATTTTGTTTGCCGATTTTGTTTTGTTTGTTGTTTGCAGACTCTGATTTGCCAATTTCGTTTTGTTCTGATTTTGTTTGCCGCTTACCGAGTTTGTCTTTCCAATTTTATTTCGTAGTTTTTACAGCCTTTCGTTAGTAGTGTTGCTGATTTACATTTTATTGTAGTGACAGATTTTGGCGAATCCACCAAAGGACTTTGACTTTTTGTCGTTTTATTTAGCTTCTCTTTAGCCGAGTGTTGATTGTCGTCACGCTTTGTGATCTTCATAGATTTTAGTTGTTTAACGTGTGAGGTCATTGATGTTTTGAGATCTTTTTTAGTGCCAGACTTTGAAGTTTCGAGATATTTAGGTGTCCGTTAATCGGAGTTCGTCGCCTTAAGGTCTATTTTTGATATTTTAGTATTGTATTCTTTAGAGTTGGTATTTGTCCCTAGGGGATTGCTTTGTCGAGTGTTACGACATATTTTAACGTTACATTGGTACCTAAGTGTGTAGGTCCATTTCTTTTATTTTGACCAAAGGTTTCTTCTTCGACGCATGAATTGTTGGATGGCCCCAGAGAATCCAAAGGCATCTAGCATGTCTAGGACCTAAAGTCCAATCCCAATTTTACTTTTTTTATCACCACAATGAGTATTCTGCCAGATAGGATCTATCAAGTTACCTTTAATCTTGGTTGAGGTTTAAACATCTTAGTTCAGAGTTGTGATTGATATGTGACCAGTCATCTGAGTTGTGGGAGCGTTTCCATCTTCGCTCCTAAGGATAAATTAGGGGGTTTGTCTTTATATTTTCTTTTTTCGTTAGGGCGAAAACGTCTATCTTTTAACGTCTGGAAAGACTGTCTCGTAGTACTTGTTAGGGGATCGGCTTTGGGACGGTTGATCCCGCTCTTTTTCCAGATGGAACCCCCCACGTGCGAGAGGGCATTTGAGTCTGATCGCGAGTGGGCAAATTCGTTTCGGGTTTTTTTGTGGTTTTGCTGTTGGTTGCCGGAGGGTGACCATCATTGGATGGGTCGCGCCTCGCTTGCTATAAATATTTTTGCGATTGGGTTGCCTCCCACAGGCTTTTTGATAATGTCTAAGTCTAGACTATGATTGATTTTAGTGCAGCTTCTCCCAAATACAGCCGGCTTCACCGACGCCTTTTGATCACAACTCCACGGTGGGTTACTTCCTCTCTCTTATCCCTTGATCCCGCCGTGGAGCTAGGGTTTAGGTCGTGGCGGCCGATAACGAGCCTGGTCTAGTACAAAACTTCTCCTTTTTTTTCTTTTGGTCTTTACTAGATCGTTGCCTTTTGTTTCGATTTACTCAATTATCTTTTTTGTCCTGGAGTGGTTTGTCGGTCCAGGCGGTTTATCATTTGGTCGTTTTGAGAGAGCTTTTGTTTTGTTTTCGTTTACGCTTTCGCTTTTGTTTTTGGTTTTTTTATTTGATATAGTTTAAGACTGGTAATAGAGACCTTGGAGTTTCGTTTGAATTTTGGTTCTGTTTGGTTTGGTACCACTTCCTTTTGGTGTAATTAACGTTTGGTGCGATTGTCTCCTTATGCTAATTGATGTTTCTTCCGTTATGGTTAGTTATCTTTTGGTAACGCTTCTCATTGTTCAGTAGCACTTTGACGCTTCATCGTTACGGTCTTCGGTTATCCAATTTAAGGAAGTTTTGGAAGAAACTCCCTTTTGGTAGAGGAGGTGCGACATTGTTTTGAATGTTTATGGAAGTTACGCGTAGATTTATCTTTTTTCTGAACTTAATGGATTTTTGGTGTATTCTAAGTATTAAATTTAAGTTTCGTTCAGAGACAGCATACTGAAAATAAAATGAATTTAATAAATTGTTTTATGTTTCTTCCGTTGTTGGTGAAATCGTTTTTTCTCTGTGAGAACGTTTTATTTAGGCATTTTTAGTTAAAAGTTAAAACTAAACTAAAGTTAATCTAAAATAGTGACTAACTGCATAATATACAACGACGGTTTCATTCTTATTACATAGAACTAGTAAATGAGACTTGTCCACTATAATACAAAGCAGAATTAACATGGATAGCGATTTAGTTATGGTACTATTGGTTTCTAACAGTGGCTATAAACAAAAATTCGAGTAGAAATATTTTTTTTGTAAGGTAGTGAAAAACCTCAGGTAAAAATGATGTAACGCAATTCTAAAATTGTTTTAGTAAATATTTAGTTGTATACTTGACATTTGATTTATTTACCATTATTACAAACATTAAATGTTAAACAGTGTCAAATTTAAAAATTGTTCGACCTACATACAAAAATAAATAATAATTGATTAAGCAATTTCCCTCAAATATATTTTAAAAAAGTTATAAATGGAGTCTTGATATGTCATTTCTGTTATAAAACCACTATTCCAGCCACATAAATTCACCAAATTGAATTATATTTCTCGTTTATGGTTTATCAAAGTTTTTATTGTCATAAAATGGCGTTGATCTTTAAGTTAACCTTATTTTTTATTAATTGTTGATGACCCGAAAGCGGGTTTTGTATTGATCCACCAAAATTCTCCACGACTCTTCTTTAAATATTTTCTGAGCTTGGGAAGTAATTAATAAGCTAATATTTACATCCACCGAGGAAAAGAAATTGACCTGTTTATTAGCAGTGTATCTTCTCAAGAACCCTTTATACAACACTATACACTCTCTTATAATGGCTCTCAAGTGTGCAATTTTTTAAATATATTTACTTTGTATTTATGTATAAAAATAACCATCCTGATAATTTATTATTATTATTAAGGACTAAAAATAGTTATCCATTTACGATTAGCAAAAAGAAACGCTAAAAAAAGCAAACGTTAAAAGAAAATTATTTTGACGCTTTAATCTAAGGAAGTAACCACTTCGATTTTTCCAAGTGGCGTTTCAAACGGTTATTCCCGGAGCTATAAAGAGCCCCTTTGCAGCTTTGAGTAACTGCAGTCAAACGGAATGCTTGTAATCGTTACAAATCCTGTTCATATACGTACCCAAGCACACAAGACGCAAGTCATACAGATATAGCCAACCAAGTCAATGTAAACAGATACGTCCCGAAGGTTACTGAAATTCTAATTTGTATACACAAACCCAACTTGGGTTGCAAGTGATCGCAGTACCTACAAGTTGCTTACCACAACAAACATTAATCTTACAGTATGTAATAAAATACGGAAACCTAATGAGCTACATATACCCAGGAACATGTAAGTGTTGAAAGCGAGAAAATAAACACCGCCCCCGAACTTAACGTGATTTTAAATTGTCTTTTTAAAATTATTCTTATAAAAACATAATATTAACACCTTTCAAGATGATAAACCAATTTATGTGATTGTGAGTATTAAATCTGACGCAACAGAAGGCAAAACGGATGCCAAGAACGTCTAAAATTTTGAGTTAACCTTTTTTGAAATTACCCAAGACATATTTACCTTGCTATTATAAAAAAATTTATTCTCGTTTTAATATTTTTTCTTAAGAAAAACTATGCGTACCTTTTCTTTGAAAGCTTTTCAAGTTATTTTCATTTATTCTAAAGAGACAACGCGTGGGTTGTACATGTTTTTTGGTAATTTTATAAAGTCAGATTAAACAAACAGAATTTATAAAGCAAGAAGAAACAAAATACAATGAACTAATTAATTCTTGGAGCAGAGAAAATGTTTTACAGGAAGCACAAAGAACTTTTACATAAAAAGAGTTACGATTCGTTATTAAAACCAAACCACCACCAGATAAAAATGTCATTTCTAGTTTTGTTTAAAACAAGAACAAACCAAATAAAGCATGGAAAATGGTTTAAAATTTAAATTTTAATCCTAGATACATATAGTACGTACACTTCAAATAGCAGAATTTTAATTATGTTTTTGCAGATAAAACCAAGCAGAATTAAAAAGAAACTCTGAGTGCGTTACAATATTGTTTTTGTGCTTCTTTATATTCTCGACTCAAATCTTATTTGAATTATTCTTCTTTGTAATTTTCGTTTGCAAAGTTTATTATCCATGCTTTTGATCTTTTGTCAACTTACTTTTGTTCTTGTTAAAAGTTTTTCTCTGCCTCCGATTTGGTTTTCTATTGAGAATTAAAAAGAAAAACAAATTAGTGAGAGGCTGCTTAAAAAAGGTATGTATCTTCGATTTCATTTTGTAATTTTGTTGTGCGTTGTTACATTATGTACTTTACGTTAAAAA
>VTPC01003206.1:0-36406 GCA_011009095.1 Ignelater luminosus
TTAGCCAGAACCATTCCATTAAAACCTAGAACTTTGGTCAACATAAGTCAAAAGTTTGGGAGTCTCAAGTTTCAAAAAATTAAAAACCTCTGCTTGTGCATTTTTCGCCAGCCCCAAATTAGTTTTTAACAAAAATGACAACCATCTCGTTAGAGATTCTTACTCTGAGTATTTTTGCTATAATAATAAAATAAGACATTGGGAATTGGGCAAAACTTTCATTAAACATTTAGCAAGTTGAAATTTGTAGTCCTCTTGGTTTTACTATAGCCGTCTTGATTTTGGCGTTTCCATCCCGACACTTCTCTAATACATTGTTGAGTTTTGCTTGGGACAACTTGACTTATACTTTGCATAATCCGGAGAACATCATTGTATTTAAAATTGAGAAGTGATGGTACATATCGATCACTTATCAGATCACTCATAATGGTAGATTTCCACGTGACGTATGATTTCGAGAAAACCGAACATAGTAAAACTTGTACGAGTACTCGCTAGAAATTTCTATTAAAAAGGAAAGTACAACAAAACGAGAATTTAGAAACGTTTGAAAATGAACGTCTTAAAAGATCTATTAGAAGTAACAAATGGAGATATTGGGCTTCGCGCAAAATAAATTTGCTATCCAATTAAAATGGAGCTGCAAAGAGGGGTGCTTGAGAAAATAACATCATAGTAACAAAACAGCGCTGAACAAAGATAATATCATCCCAAAATAATATCTGCAAAAATAACTATTACAAACTGTATTAAGACAGTGTTATTTTTTCTCTGACGAATTCAACTATGAGATCAAGATTGTTTTCTATTGTTCTACGTTTGATTTTTAAAATTGATAATTTTCAAACAGTATTCGACATACTGCCAGCCCCAAGCCATTTTGTCATGGTGATATTTTTTGTTTTGAGCATAAATAAATGGAAACGAAGCTGTACTTGTAGCTCGTGTCTAGCAGATTGATCAAGTAGATATAGTGCTGAAATATACTTATATGAGAATTTTTAGTTTAAATCAGAAAATGCACACGAGATATTACTTTGAGATACGAAGAACCAATTTTGGCCAAATCTTGTCAGCAATAGTATACCTTTGTGAATAGAAAACATGTAATGGAATGCAATCTAAATAAGAGAAAATGCAATTTCGAGTATCTCACATATTGTTTTTCCAATCCTTACATTAAATACTAAGCGGGAAGAATTACATAATGAAAAATAAAAAACAGTATAGTAAGAAATGTAAATGAAAGTTTATCAATTTACCATGATAATTTACCCAGATAATTATGAAAAAGAAAACTTTAAGAACGCACGAAATACTCACGTAAATACAAATCAAGCGCAGAATGTAGGAGCGGATTGACCATACGTTCTGAAACAAAAAAGTACATAAGCTGTTCAAAAGCAGGCATCAATTTCGTATTTTCAGAAAATACAAAAATGACGAGAAGATAATTTAGAAGAGATGACAACTACATTTAATAAGTAAAAAAAATTGAATGCGATAATTCATTTTTAGTCTTGGCGGATATAAAATAAAATTGAGAAATTTGGGAAAATAATCATCTTGAACTGTAAAGTCTGGACATTTAGATATATAAATTGCCAAAATAGTTGCGCAATAAGAAACAGAGAAAAAATAAAAGATGATAAGGTGGTATTTAAAGGAATGCAGTTTTGACTCTTAGCAAATCGACATTTAAATTGGAAATTACTCATTTCAGAATATTCCGAAAGGTAATGTACAAAAAAATCCTATTCATTTTATTTTATTTGCATTGCATAAAAACATAAATTGTACATTTAAATACAGTTACAACATTTTTCTTTTATACAGCAGGGAATAAATCATACCATTAATTCTATGAAGTTACCTTATCAGAGTAGGATTTTTTTAAAAAATATGCCATTACTTCCACGCTATATGGGTATAATAACTTCTAGTATGCATTTAACGATCCATTTTAAGCGATCAATAACCCCCCTATAATATTATGAAATAGAAGTAACATTTTTACGCACATTTTTTTTAATATGTATTGTACGAGCGATTGCGTCACAATTTATTGCTTATTAAATTTTTAAAAACATTCATTTTTCTAAATATCAACAAAGAAACATTTAGTAGAGAAGTTTTCAATTGAATAAGCAACGAGACGTTATGCATATAGAAGTTGTTTATTTACAAGTTGAATATTTATAAATAAATTAAATTTGGCGTAGAAATTATAAATCTAAACTCTTTAGTTTGTTTTAAGCGGTTATCGCAAGATTCAGTTTATGGACAAAAAATTGGTTATTTTAAAACGAGATTAAAATTAAAATAAAACGTGGTTTCTTCGAGATAACGAGCATGAGGAATAGTAAACAAGCTGTTGCTGGTTGCGAAATGAGAAAAGATATCTCCAGATTAGAGCGCTACCAAACTTAATTATCACAGAATTTATTTATCAATATTCACTTTCTTTTTCTGTTCATCTCTTTCTATCTCGTACGGATAATCATTTTTTTTCTGAATTAAGTCTTGATATAAACAATCAATAGTCAGCAGTTTTCACTGTGTTTGTGTTTTAATCTCTATATTTTGCCATAATTTATTTGTTACAACAGAATATTTACTAATTTACATATCAAATCAAGACCTTGTTAACATTATTTAAACGCCATTTAATATAACAATATTTAAATTTAAATTCATTGATGGCTTTTTTCTGTCTTGCTTGCACATACAGCAGCTAAATACATTTTGGTTACTTTTTTAATGTATTAGGTGTCGCTATTGCTATTCAATTATTTTTTCCTTCAAAATAAAACAAGTAAAATTAAAAAACAACGTTATGATAACTACATACGTAGTATACGATTGATTATCAACGACATTTTAGTCTCTTATTCCAGAAACTCTTTGCAGCTGATAAGTTACTTAAAGATTCTACAAAGAATTTCATTTCCTCGTTAACTTACAAGATGCGGTTACATGAATCCAATTCAAAACTCTTTAGTTAATGTACAGAATTTAGATTCCTCCAAATGCGTAGCACTGATTGACGTCACGATATAATTACATATCTCTAATAGAGCTAGCCTATGTATGGGCCAAATGGATAAGTGTTTGGAAAAGGATGACCTTTTGATGTTACATGCCACGTTTATCAATAACAGTATTATTTTTTATTGAATATTTTACTTATCTTTCTGGTGGCGCAAAGTAGATGGATTTCTTTCTAGCACCATGGTAGTATTAGAAAATAGGTCGATGCTTGCAATGTTGACTACTTTAAATTCGTTGACAATAAAAAGAAGGCTTGAAGAGCTAATTTTGTTAGGTTAGAAGCAAAAGCTCTATGGAATACATTTTTTCCAGAGCTAAACATCTAAATGTCCTAAAAAGATTTCTTTAATTATCTGACCTTTGCAGACAATGATGTCTCCAAGATAAAATAACAGCAGTTGTTAGATTGATTCATACTTGCAGGGTGATAAATCCCGAACTGTACTAAACAATATTTAAATTACCTCCAGAAAATGCAATTATCTGACCTATAGAGGTCATCGTAGATCAGAAATTAGATAATATGTTAACATTCAAAACAGTCACCTTTAGAGATTACATGGTTGAATGAACCCCTTGAGGTTAAATTTAAACAATTTTTAAGAGTTTATTCGATCTACCACACACACCCTCAAATTCTATCTTCGTTTAGTCCGATCGATCAATAAATAGATTGAAATTTCTTTTGTTCTAATTGTTTTCATGTAATGTGGGGACGTGTTCCGACTCCTTGTCGGCACCCAACTGCAGGCCTCCCATCTCATTCTGCGCTATCGTTCGAATCTACCCTACATTGGGGACAGCGGGGGCACCTGGCTCAGCATCTTACTCTCCTTGCGGCCCGACGGACGTTTATTCCTTAAGGGAGAGGATAGACTATTGTCGTTGGGTTTTACGTTGCCCTGGCTCTCTTGGGGTTCCGTTTACTAAATGAGAAGGTTTGCAGTCTCTGGGCCATCTACCATTACACCAGCGACATCTTCATTCATGATCACAATATGTATTTCACACGCACCAACAAACCGCTTCAACAAGTCACTGCGGCCACCACACTTGCACCATCACCAGCTGTATACAACGCTAGTAAGCAACCACGCCAAAGCCTACAGGTCAATGCACTTGTACTACAGTCGTACCACCATCGAATTCGCTGGTCTCTATCTGACATGCAGCTGACAACCACAGTTAAACCACCTTCTGCCATTACTAGCAGGAAAGCAGCTGAGCCAGAGTATAGTGGCTAATGTTGAAGACGGCCTCGTATTCCTTTTGGAAACTAGGAAATAACGATCAGTTTACAATGAAAAACAAGACTGATCATCTTAAACTGACTTTAACGGAGTCAACTGTTTCTAACTCTTACCAACCCGCATTCAAGTTGAAACGCCCACGTGGGAGTCTCCTACTACTTCCGACTTACCAGAGACCTGGAAAGTAACCAAAAACAGTGTCTGCTCAACTTGTATGCCGCAAGATCGTATTATAAATAAAGCTAGATAGTAGTAGATTCAGTTATTTTAGAATATGGTGATCGAGAAACTACAATGAAAGCAATGTGTAAAACAAAATTAACAATTTGGAGAACTCTTAATTCTTGTCTCAACTGCTCAATTGAATTTAACCATAAAAAAGATGAAGGTTTTGTGTGAGTGTACATATTTTGTCGGTAACTATACCTAACTCGACGAAATAAGGTATTCCTCTAACTATGTTGTAACTAAATGCTACTTGACTCGCCTTCATAACACAGTCTCAATTATCTAGGAGCACATTCTACGTTCAATTAATCAGGATTTCAATGCTAAACAACACAGAACAGGAATCAGGAACATAAAAGACATTGACCTGAAATAGGCTTTCAAGTAGTTCAATGTGTCAATATTATAACCAAAAGTTCCTCGAGAACGGTTATCCTGATTATTTTTTCCAACAAACAGAATGAATTTGGTAACAGTATCTCATTATTTTCTTTTTCCTCCAATGCTAACAAGTTGGACGGTACTCCAACTGGTGTTGGTACTGCTATGGGATACCTGGAATCGCATTCATCATTCTGAGAACACCCATCATGACTCAAAAGATCTATGGTAAAAAATAACACTGAAAATAATGATACAAGTTTATCAGAGGTCAAAGGGTTATACGGATTTTTTTCGTAGTGATTCAAACAATGTGGAAGACATCAAAGTGTGTCATTGCGCAAAGTTTTAATTAAGCCTGATTTATAAATTCAATGGTGGGAATGAACTTCTTAAGGGTATTAAAAACATTGAGGAGTCAAAATTCACATAACAAAACATTCAAATAAAATATAGCAGGTTAGCTGGTTGTGCAACATTACTTGTGTATAGTCAAAGTGTGCATTCATCAAAGTTTAAATCACAAGTAAGTATAGTAAAATACTAGTGAGATCGTCATGTTTGAACTTCTTAAAAGATAAAAAATGGGTGAAATTGTATCTGTAAAAAGGAAACATGATATCTGATAAAATATGCACAAAAAGTAACCAAAGAAAAAAATCAAAACCTAAAACTGTTAAAGAAAGGCTTTCCATGACAGTATACAAATATCGACACCATTCGGAGAGATCCAACACACTAATCTATATTTTGTTAAATTCTTTTTCTACAACCAGAACAATGAATTACTGCACAAAAGATTTAAAGAATCTAATATAAGTAGCGTTATAGGGAAAAAAATCAAGGCCGATAGTCAAAATTTATCATAATATCAATTTTAATACTTCTTTACTAATGTGGTGAAGACCAATTACGCTTTCAAAAATGGATCAAGTTGTTTTGGAATCACTATCTATGGCGTCGGTAATAGGTTCTGACCAAGTCACCTCCTCTACTATTGGCAATTCCTCTTTTCCAAAAGTCTCTGGACGGATCAATTGTTTTTAAAAACTACTCAGAAACACTGTGAACTTCAATATTGAAAAAAGCTACTTGCAAGAAAATAATTGAAAACTTAATATAAGTAACTGCACGTGCAATAGAGTTTTGGGGTTCATTCATTGTTCATCGTAGGTCCAAACTATTAAGATTAGCGAAAATTTAAATTACAATTGGAATTCAATATTAAAAAAATCATTTGAAATAGGTATTAAAAGAGCCAAGTAACAATCCGTGTTTTTCTTCTTCAAAAAAGCGTATTATTTAAAAATTCCTCAATTTTTATTGTCCTCGTTTATTTTTATGCAGATATTTCCCAGTAATATTCACAACAAATTAACAATAGAGTTCTGACTGCCCATTATAGCATTTTTTATAGTATACAGATACAGTTCTGTCTGTGACACATCCAAGAAATGAAAAACAATCTCAAGACTTTTATCAATTGATTTCTGAAGTCATTGCAAAAACTCATCGCCCACTTCTTTTTTGTTTAATTAGATAATTTATTTCTTCTTATATAATAAAAAAGAACTGATTTCATCAATACCTTAGCCATTGAAAAACAACACAAAAGTTCACTACCTACATGTCAAAGCAAGTTTATATTGCAACATAGCGGAAACGACATTCAATAAAGAACTGATTGTTATTAACGTTACCAGATTCGTATATTAACAATAAGCATTAATTACCTTAGGTGTTTTCTTTTTACAACAAAAACCTAGAGAAAAAATAGAACAAGAAAATGCTATGTACACATCCATTGGTTGTAAGAAAGAGATAGTAATATGTATCTAGAAAAGGTCAATTATAGTGGATAAAATTAAACTAATAAATAGTTTAAAAGAAGATATAAAACTCGTGTTGGTATTAGAACTATTTATATTCTAATGATGAAGGAAGTTGTCAAGCATCCAATCAGTAAATTAAAAAAAAAACTGTTCGCTGTTTTTAAATAATGCAACTGTTACAAATTAGAACAACTCGGTGTATATTGCAAATGTTTGCAGGAGTTTTAGATGATTGTTCTCAGCAAAAAGTATTACAACCTCTTCTGATTTGTGATTCAATAAGGTAGGTATCTATATACAATATACTAAATTAATATCTTTTGCATATTATATTCGTCTTTTCAAGAGAAATTAGTTATCAGTCTTCATGAAGAGAAAAAGAAATGAATGTTTAATACTTAGAAATTATGGCTTACATGCCTCAAAGTATGAAAACTGCCGATAGGCGCTGACCAAATTAAGTATCTTCGAGTTAGAACTAATTGCACAACTTTATTTCTGCTTGTCCAGTCAACGTTTGCTTTGCAGTTTTGCTCTAATGCTAGTTTTGCTGATAAATTTGCCTCATCTGCTTTTAAACTATTCTTGGGGAAGCCTTCAGGGTTTTACACTTTTTAAATTTTTATAGTTAACTTTCTATTCATCTTAGACACTTAAAAGAATCAATCCTTTACTAAATGGTTATATTGAATTAGGGAATCACATCTCAATATATTTGTTCTCATGAAGATTTTTCCAGGGTTTCCTTTAATAGTAAAAGTCGGTCCTCTTCGTTGAGAATGATGATGAATTGGGAAAAATGTTTAGGAGATCGAAGGACTCTCTTTACCTCTCCCAAAACTATCTTTCAGACAAAATTAATTTTTAAGTTATGTATAGTACGCATTTTACTGTTTACTAAATTTCTGTAGCAAAACAGTTATGAAATTATTAAGAAGAATAACCTTTTTTCTATTAATATTGAGAGACATTGCTGCACTTATAACGTTGACAATTTTCTCAATTAGTTTTAGAGTTTTTACTAACAATCTGAGAAAACAAACATCCCGAATTAAATCTTCACTTTTAATCAAAATCAGAATACTCAGTTTCCTTAAGTGTTTGGGGAAATGGCGACAAATCTCAATTTTCTCTAAAGACATAAATAGAAATAAATAAAATTTACACAGCAATATTGTTCTCAAAAAGGTTTTACGTGGTTTTCCAACCTAGATGAATACCACAACAAAAATTCCCACGAAATTTATTATTAGTTCCCAAATTCTCATATTTAGCTGAAAAGGAGCCTCAGAACACACATTTTAATTTAAACTGTGATAGTTCTGCCTCATACATTAAATTACACTGAGGAATATTTCAACTGTTTGATAAAATAAGTATTTAGGCATATTGTCGAATTTCTGTTTTCACAGCCTCCTATCGTTTAGAATCTCCTTTTCGTGAGATTGTTCGTTAGGTCTATTTTTAGGAACATTCTTGGTATTTATGTATTAGAAAAATTTAAACGTGTTATTGTGTACTCTCCATAAATTCATGGTAACCGACTTCATTATTTTGATAGGAAAATAATAGCATCATTTTCGAGAAAATGAGAAATTTAGAAGAACAAAGGAAGATCGTCAAATTTCATT
The DNA here is from genome assembly GCA_011009095.1 of Ignelater luminosus. Classification (NCBI taxonomy): domain Eukaryota; kingdom Metazoa; phylum Arthropoda; class Insecta; order Coleoptera; family Elateridae; genus Ignelater; species Ignelater luminosus. The sequence continues at coordinate 8,377 of VTPC01003206.1, forward strand.
TTGACCATTGAATTTCTCTTGAAGAATTAGGTCAGTACCTGCAAACTTCATCGTTCCATCTCAAATATTATCCGAGATAGCTCATGAATACATCGAAAATGGGTTACACTGTAGATTTATTGGAATGTAAAACTATTGAGGATGTTGCATTTAAGATAAAAGAGATCTTATTTTTATGTTAAATGCATAATCATACGTGGTATTCCAGTATGAATTTTAATTTTGATATTTCAAAAGATTAACCACAAGAAAAGGTCTTTGTCTAGGTATACTTCGACACACAATATTTAGCGAAAGCCGTAAGTGCAATTATCTGTATTTAAAAAGGATTTGTGAAAACTTTACGGTTACTGGAATTTAAACACGGCAGGTACGTAGTTGTCGTCGCACAAATTATTAGTGCTCAGGTACCTTTTGTAAGTACTTCGTTTAACACTTCACGTTTTGTCCGCGAAGATCATAAAATACCGAACTAATCAATTTAAAGCTAATTTTACTGTCTATGGCATTCACCAAATATTATGCGTCAAAGTATACACTGCCTATATTTCTAATGATGAAGTGTTAACAAGTATTGCTTTTATGTAAGAGAATACAAATTAATGTAACTCGAAACCGTTTGCTTTTCTCTTTTGAAATCTGCAGAATGTTACTTGTTTAGCTAGGTACATTATTTTGTAAATACACAAATCTCGGCTTAAACCACTAAATAGTTAGTTTACAAACATATATGTTAACCATACCATTAAACTAATAATCGGAGTCGTAAATGTTGAACTTCATCTCAATGTGAAAAGAGAGAATAATTATGTATTTCTGTTACTGAATACTTTTGCACTACTTAGCTATCAGTAAAACAAAAAACATATTACGGATTTATGCCGGCAAAAGGAATTACGTCTAGGTACATGTTATATTTAACAAGGAGGCAAAATTTGAAAAAAAAAGAATAAAAATATAAAAACAACCAAATGCCAGGAGCAATTTCAAAAGTTATCTTCGGACATTTAACTTGAAGTATGTGCGTGCCTTGATTGCGTCCGATGTCAACCATGCAGGGTGGGACTCACGCATAAGTGTTGTTCAAGCCAGACATATTTAGATCACAATAAAAACTACACAGTTGAGGAAAGGTCGTTCAGCACCTGTCGTACTTTGCTCGCTTGACTACTTAATGCATAGTGGTAACGAAACATGGTAATCTCCTTTAAGTGCCTTATTAATCTCTGGTAAACGAAAGCATTTTTTCTAACAAAATAAAAATAAAATGCCCGAAATAACAGGCGTAATATTTGAAAGAAGGAAATTATTTCTTCATCTAATCTGAAATTCTTCAAAATGTAAAATTACAAATTCAAAGAATAAATAGATGTAATGCAGGTAACAATTACTGAGCATCCGTGACTTTCTCTTAGAAAAAAACCGTCTGATAATTCCTTTTAAGACTATAGAATCCATACAGTTATTTTTGAATTTACTTTTTTAACGTATATAGCAACAATTTCGATTCTTTTATATACCCATGAAGATAAAAGTGGATTTTATCGCTACAGATAATGGTAAAACCGTTAAGTCGTTGGAACACTTCATTATAATTAATATATGAATCCTGAACTAAATGAGTTCAATGGATGGAAGTACAAGTTATTTTTCAGTATGATGTAAATGTAAAAGAGCAGCATGTTTATGGTTGATATGGATGACACTTCACAATAACACTCACACAATCAAACCATACTCTGAAAATATTTGGCGTTCAAATTTTAATTAAATTTCTGCTTGATGCTTGATTTATGTAGTGTAAACGATAATGAATGCGAAATTGGAATCAATCGGTCATATGCAAATGATTGCATTGATAAGGAGTGCGTACGCGAACACTCAGGTTCAATCTAAATAAATAGTTATTGCGTTATCGAATTGCAATATGTTTTTGGTTAAAACCTAGTTCATACTTATTAATATGAAAATGTTCTGTAAAATTTTCTGTCTTACACATACCACTTAGAAGTTTTTTTGGTAGGGTACACAAAACATTCCTTTGGTAAAAGATAAATAATACGTCACGTCAGTTGTCGTCTTGATAATTGAATGTTTAGTTTGAAATTGTTAACTTTCTGGCGAGCTTTGAAGGCCTATACCAAGGCAGTAGACAGAACTTTTTTTGAGGAGGGTTAATCCATAACAATTTTTGTAGTAAAGGCACACGGATCAAAATTTTAAAAAATGCAAGTTGGATAAACTGATTGAGAGGAATTCAAATCCCTAAAATCCCCTCTCAAAATTTCGAAATTTTGGATGCCGTTCTAAACACGGCATGGAGATTACTTTCATTTGTTAAATTTAGACTTTAGTGAAGAATGATTCAAGTTGTTTAACCTGGATGTCCCGTGCCATTAGTCAGCAGCGCAACACTGCTTTGGCTGAGGCCATCCTACTTCACCCTTTTCCTTTCAATCCAATTCCTACTTCACTTGCTAAGCTAGTATTAACCCTCAAGCAGTTCAGACAAGCATCACAAATGCAAAATACAGACCGTTGGTGATACTGTCAAATTAAAATGTGCAGCAATTATTGCTTATTTTTGGAATCTGAGAGACCTTTTTTCGATGGAGAACTATCAGAGGTAGTACAGAGGGAAATGGTAAACATTGTGCTTACCAGGAAATAAACAAATATGCACTTAAAATGTCGTATCTTGTAGCCGCTAGATGCCAAAATGTAACTCTTGCTGATATCACTACTAAAAATACAACACGCATTTTTACCATTGTCAATTCTGATTCAATGACCCAGAGGAATAGAGTACTAAGTATGATTACCAAAAAACTCATCACGACGGGGTCGATTTTGCCCAGCCTTCAAACATTTCCCTTTAAGGTCAAGATTTAACAAACTGTAAGAGATTGCTGTGTATGTATAACGATGACCCTTAAATATCTAATTTGATCTAGCTTCTGGAGCCAAAAAGGTCAATTTATGAAGATCTAAAAATTGAATTAGAACTTTCACATTTTTCGATCTTATAAAGAGAACACTTCTGTACTTAAGCGATTGCCTTACTTCGTGCATATTAGTGTATTCATTTCCCAATAAAAAAGATCTTTTGGGCATCAAAAGTGCCGCTAGATTTCGATCGCCATCAATGTTTGAAAGCAAAAATTAAAAAAAATACGAATGAAGTCCTTATCTCTGAGAAGATATTCAATGTGCTCTCCTGCTATTGTGTTCTGTACTTTGCCCGAATATTGCTCAAAGCAAAGGCAATACCGTAACATTGGTGTTTATAAAAGATATGAGGTAGTTAGCCTACTCGTAGATCCTATTCTTTGGACTTTTGTCATTGCATTACCTTTTCGTGAATGGTCAACTCTTGTCCTTCCTTTAAGCATGCTTCGTTTGATTATCGTAGATCAGATTTCTTGTGTACAGAATATTGTTCTAGTGGGACATACAACCTGAGATGGCACTGTAGGTGGGTAGAATGCATAGTAGAATAATCTGGGTATCAATCAAGCCAAGCATTGAACATACCCCTCTCAAAACTTTTCAAAAAGTTCCTACTTCAGATTCTTAAACTTGGGCAATGAAAGAAGATGGTGGGGGCATGCAACAGGGACTAAGAAGATAAATCTCTACGAGTTTACAAAAGGATGAGAAATATCCCAGATTAATTCTGATTTGAAGATTTTTCCCCTCCTCTTCAATTCATCTGCCTGGTTTCATATTGCTCTTCACTTGCAAAAGGTCGTGATCATCTGCTCTTCCATCTTAAAAATGCATGGCGAGTAGCTGAAAATATCCAACACAACTAATTCTTACGCCAGGCGACTTGCTAGGATGGTTGGATAGCTTACCGGTGACGATACTCGCGAGTTAACTTGGCGAGTCGTAGCAAGCTTTCGAGCAATGTAAAATTAAGTGTAAAATCAAGTATTTCTTTGCAAGATCTAAGAAGGTTTAAGCAGAACTTAAACAGTCAATAACTAAAAGTTTCAAAAAGGGATGGACAAAAAGGGACAAACTGGCACAGTAAGGAATGCCAAGAAAACACAAAGCAGTGTTTAAGTTCGACTGGATCTGGATCTTCTGTTTAATCTCTTTTCAGGTTAATGATTTACTATTTTAATAACTACTTCTCAAAGAATTATTGAAGGATCAGCGCGTTTACTTATCGGGAAACAAGAGAAGTAAAATTAAGGGGCCCAAATTAATCAATTTTTGACTTCTTTACTCTGAGTGGCTGTTATCGTCCAGAAACTTTCTCCGGCTATAATAAGAAGTCTTTGTAAAAACATTAAAGAAGGTAGAAGAACTAGCTTTTGTTTATAGCAAAAAGCACTATAAGCCCATTCGTTGGATATCCTTTTGTCCTCTTCATCTTTACAAACGTCCAAAATAAGAAAATTTAACACACGCGCTACATCGAATTAAAATTCTTTTTGGTCTTATTAGTCTGAAACACTAAAAAAGGCATTTTCTATTGTTCTGCTTCATCTTTAAATTGAATCATTACTCAGAGTTTCAGAATACAAAATGTTTCAAAAAGGTCTGGTTAATCTTATTTTTTGCTTGTAATCAAGGTTTTCATCTAGGCAATAGACAATATCAACAAGTTTTATCTTTTTCTGTTGTATCTTTTGCTGTTAGAAATTAACAGTACGCCGTCCAAACAAGATACAATAATGTGTGTAGTCCGGGTTTTGTAATCTTTGTTTTTTAATTCATCAATGGATTGTTTATTATTAAATAGCATTAAAAAAGTTTTGGCGTTTTAACTACTTGTTGTATTTATCTTTAGTAATGACAATATGCTGAGTACCATCTGTGTTTTTGTTATTTGTTGACGCACATTCTCATTTGTTGCATGTTTGATGTGGTTTCAAATGGAATAGATACAGTCAAATAATATAGATGCCCTACTTTTGTCAACATAATTTTGGAGAGCTGTCTCAAGCAAAAGATGTTTCTAACCAGATCTTACGAGGCAGATTAAGTTTCTTCTTAAAAGCTTGACATATGGTACGGTTCAGATATGGTCAGACTATGGTTTACTGTTCTTGCTACTAGCTGCTTGTGCAAGCCTTGTGTAATCAAGGATTTTGTTTCTTTGCACTCCTAAGGAACTTTTATGACATACGTGGAAACTTTAAATTTTAAGTTAAAGATACAGTTACGGAAGTCGTTATCAAATTTTTACATAGCTTGTTGGTCACTTGAACAGTTTAATAATAGTGATGTCATCCTTGGGTTTTCAATTAGACTTCAATTTAGCCTTCTCTGTTTTACTCAACGTTTCTTTTGCACATCGTTTGCATGGAAACTCCAGAAAATACTCATCTTAAATTTAAGATCGTCATTTCTCAGTGCAAAACTTTAATGCGCATCGCACATCAGGGCTTCATCTGACTAATGACATTGAGTGGAAGTGTATTTATCAATTTCATTATGAGTTAGCATGACCAGGATTCTGACAGAATTCAACATAGCTTATTCTAGCAAAATACTAATCGTCTCTTTAGTTATCAATAACTATTACCTATTAACTGTGGTTTCTGGTTAAAAACTGTTTTATTTTAACCTTCCAATCTGAACCGAAACTGACTGAAATCTCCTACAGGAATTCTTGCAGTTAATTTGTTTTGGCACACCAACCACACTTAAATAACAGAAATTTAATATTTTCAGGAAATCCTTGTATATAACCAAAGAAAATTATTATCATTTATAAAAGAAAACAAAAAATAAGTACATGTCCAACAAACATTTCTGCTTAAACGCAAAATATATGAAAACAGCTGCAATAGTAAAAACGTTTGTTTAAATTTATTCTTACAACCTTAAATTCAACACGTAGTTATAATAAAGTTTTGGCACCCACTAAATTTTTATTTTCTAGTGTTGACATTACGTGAAAATGGCAAATTTATGGGTTCCATTAACACAGGTAGACAAGATTTTTTTGGCAAAAGAACCCAAAACGTGTAATTAATTATTCTTGATTACGTTTTTAAAATAAACTTTATAATTACTTCAAGACTTTATAGAGCGTATAGGTTATGTCATTTAATTAGTGTCGCTGTTTAGGTATTCATAATTATAATTATATTTATACAAATTAATTAGTATTTTCACAAGGAAACGGTATCAGAAAATTAGATGTCAACTATATTAAATTATAAAAAATCAGCTTCCAAATCTACAGAATATTTCAAATCCAAGTTAAATATAGATTCAGTGCGTATGCTTGTACAGATTTATAAATTATGATATCGGTTTATAACTGATAACCTTTTGACATATTCCTTTAATCTTCCAATTTATTATTTGCTTATTTACTTATACTGAAGCGTTGGCCAGAAAATTTTGGATGTCATATGACAAAACATTGCATGATGTTATGTAAAAACAAGATAAATGAATTAGAGAGTTATTTACAAGGGAAGTTTGAAAAGTATTAGATTTAAATACAGTGTTCTATCAACTAGATATTCTTCTTACATCTGAAATCAAGATGAATAATTTGTCAAAAGTGTCGAGATTAGTGGTGGATTTTGATTTGACCAAGTTTGGTCAAACATTCCTTGGTGAATCTTGCCTTCGGATGATTACTTGCAGTCCTATAGATAAGATTTTGCATTCATTCATATTATGCAATATCGTTCTTCCGTTAAGGAACTAGCAGTTAAAGAAAAACCAAAACGCTATCCCACTAAGAAATCTTCACTAGTTCATTTCCATTAAGCCTGTCTGGGCCTAGAAGCCAAAATCAAAAATCAAACCGAATCAATAAAATAGTTGAGCAACGGTCAAACACAAAATTGAACATGATACACCATTTTAGATACCAGGAGATCTCTTAAACCATTGCGTGTTGATTAATATCTATATCTTCAATTATTATAAAAGTTTAACTACATACAGTGGCAATGATTAACGTTATCTCGATAATGTTCATGATCCGATGTGAAACCAACTAACGCTGCTGTAGGATTGACCGAAATTAAGACTGTTTATTACCATTTCAATGACGATGACATCAACAGCTATATTCAATGTCTTAGTCTTGTTAGAATATAAAAAGGCTGTAGTGGCCTATCTCATAAAGCAAGTTTAGCAAACAAATAAAACATAAGCAACGCTAAGGTACCCCGGTTGGCAAAAACGGAACTTATTTTGTCCACCTACAGGATAACCAGAAAAGATAAAGTTGTGCAAGAAGGTACCATCTTGGATAAATACACGATTATTTTTTAAGTAACAATGGAAAACACAACATCCACATAAGCTCTGATAGTCAATCAAAACTAAAAGCTCACTCATCAAGAGAAATGCTTTGAATTACTTTGCCATGGTAAGGGAGATCTATATGGTCTGTGTTCTTGACCACGAGAAAGCAAACAAATTCTCTTGATTGAGAGACAAAGATATCTAATTAGAGCCGTCGTCCTGTAAATCTGCGGGTTTACGAAATGCAAAAAGTACATTGATAAGTGGCGCAGAATCTTCCACTTGACGAAAACCATGCTGCTGGATTTAATTCGACCAAACAAAACGAATTAATAGAAAAAAGTGGTAAAGCACCAAGTCTGTCACTAGCAGATACAGAGGAAGACCCTAAATGCTCAAGATCTATAAAAGAAAGAGTTAAGCTCTTGTGCTTCGACAGGTATCTTGGCTTAGTAGGGTTCGGGCAGAAAGTCAAGACCCAAAGAAAAGCCAGTAGAAGATCCTAGAGGTGATTAAAGGAATGATAAAGGAATCCAGTCCCAATAAAATCCAGCCTATCCTATTTCAACATTCCGACAAAATCACAAGTCATAAATTCAAAAAAAGAGATGTCCGCCTGGATCTTTGGGGCACCCTCCTCCGTTTTTCCTCATCGGTCACATACTTAGGGACCAATTTCAGCCACACTCTCAGTTGTTAAGCGCTGCGTCTATATTGTATCTGTGACTCACGGGGGTATTCAGAGCTGCCATTCGCGCACACTTACAAAAATTTCTTTGCCCGATTATCAATTATCGACACGCATGTGTGTCACATCAAATGCAGCGTCTTTGACAAAAAGAAGGACGGATTTGTAAGGGAATGTTCTGGTTGGTCGGGGAAGGTGTGCGATTTGTCCGAGATACCTGTCTCAAATATGTCCATCAGGCTATCAATTTTAAGTGAGAACTCCAATTAGATATATTGAGCACTCCCGTCAGAATTCAGCCTGAAGGTTTTAAAGAAAATTCAAGTTATTTCCTGGCATATATCTAGGAAACGCTTCTACCTCTGGTACGCGTGGTTAGAGGAATGTCTTTTGTTTCTAAGTCCTGCAAAGACCAAATTCACCTAGTTTGGACAGATGGGTGCTCTAGAGTACCAACTCGCATCACTACACTTCTAGCCATTGCTGAGCGCTTTTGCACTTATGGTTCTCCGTCGTTTCAACTTCAAAATTCACTATTTGGTGGCCGAAGAATAGAATCACACCTAAACGCACGCAATGACAAGGAACTACTGAGTTATGCAAAAGTTAACTCAATCCAACTTACAAGATTCAAGTTTTCCTTTGTCAGTGTCAATGATTACATTGTTCGTTTTGCGCTTCACATGCGGCAATCTTTGCATAAAACATCTTTTCTCATGACTGTATCGTATAGATAGCTGCTGTTGCTTGCAGCAAAGATAACTTAAGTCAGGTAAGTCAAAGCAAGAAGAGGAAAGAAAATTTGAATTAAACGAAATACTCTAGAAATGACAACTTGCAAATTTGTTGGAAATATCAAATATTAGCAATAAAAAAAGTTTACATTCCCAAGCTCAAGAATAGTTCAAATTGAAAACATTTAACGGTTTTTTCTTCTAGCTACCAAATAGACAGAAAATCCAGCAACAAAACCATGCAAGTTTCAGAGAGAATTGTTTGTGAGAACACCAAAGTCACGAACATGCAGCCTATTAAGAAGAAATTTGATTCATTTAGATTCATTCAGGGAGTTATACTGTTATAATTAGTTAACCGGAAACCTCAGTATACTACATATCACTTAAACTAAATTACATTAAATTCAACATCAACATGAAAGAGTAAGAATGGTCACAGAAGACGAGATAAGGTGAGTCAAAACAAATTGCCCAACAGCAAAGAAAAGCGCAAAAAGGAAGAAAACTGTAAATACTGCAAGTGGTAAATCCGTGTTAAAACAATGTAGAAAAAAAAGTCCATAGACTCAAAAAATACACACCAGTAATGAGCGGTCTTTTTCGTATTTATGGTGTTCTCAACAGTGTAGCTAACAATCATTTTGGAGATACAAACTCCAAATCACCAAGACGAAGAGCCCACTACAGATTCTAACAGAACTCTCACATCAAGCATAAGGTGTATCTATAGTCTACATTCAACATGACTACTAGTACTGCTTTTTCGCGAGTTTTGATAAGAGTTTGACTTTATATAGCTTCTGGAAATTGTTGTTTACATGGGGATATATACAACCACTTGCCAAAGTCAAACTTAAAATGATCCACAAAAGATATGCACTATTCTAGTATTCGATATCTCTTGATAAAACGCAAAACAAGAACAGAATAAGGTCGATTTAGCAGGTTTTCTTCAAGGGTGGCTAGAAAAGTTGTTTTTATTGCATTGATCAGTCATCAATACTCTTATGTTAGAGTAACCAAGAAACTTAAATTAGGTTTCTTTGTGAAGCCTCCCTTGTTCAAAATCTTAAAATTAATACTTCTCTTCTCTTGGTTAAAATTATTGAGAAAATGATTCTTAACAAATTTACAGTATTCACCTACCAACCTATATCATCTAATTGTACGTCAAAAAGAATTTCATTATAATTCATAATGTGCAGAAATATCTGGGTGTTGTTTCAATATTTAATATGAATATAGATGTTACATTCGCAAAGCCTTTGAACTAGAATTGTTTTGTCAAAATGGTGATTATATTGGTTAATCATTACTCCTATACAACGGCACTGGATTTTTCCAAATGTCTATGAACTGACTACAGTCACAAAGGTAAGCAGTAGTTTATTAATTAGTTTTCATACAATTCAGACTAGACGTTTTTCTAGTGTATGTTACACTATTACCATCAAAATCAAACAAGCATATAAGACTTACCAGATGCGTGTAGAGAAATAGCAGAGCTTAGAGAAGGTAGCGAGTAATTGGTAACATCAGGTTCAGTTTTAATCTTCTGAATTTCTGTCGACATGATATCCTGAAATAAAGAAACAAACTTTTAACATTCATTTAATAAAACAAAAGAATGAAAGTTATGTGATAAATAACATGCTCTATAACATTGTAAACCGATAATAATTAAATCAAAATTTAAAATTAGTCAATTTATATTTAATTATTAACTCACAAAGTTACGTAAACGTAATATGTTAAATAACCTTTGATATCTATTGGAAACAACAGATTTCATACATTTTACGAACTTATTACCACTTTGTTGCAAAATTTTATCAAAATATATGAAGTATCCAAATAAATCCGTTTAAAATTATTTTTGATTATACCACTCTCATTGTTAATTCATTATCTTGACATCGGTATAAAATTGCTAAATCAAAATACTCAAGGAAAAATATATGTTATTAAAGTTAAAAATTAACAATAATAAAAAGTAAAACAATGTTTTTATCCTCTTTATCAGATAGTTTAGCTAAATTAAAGAAAAAATTGTTGAAAAAGCTTTTAAAATAATAAAAAAACGTTGTTTAGACAATTATGACGCTTTCCTGATAACTTATCTAGTTTTACCATTACTCTATGTCAAATCATGATGTCACTATACACTATTATATGTTCTTTGGTAAATCATAATCTTGTCTATTTCATATAGTCAATTACGTAAAGTACTTTGAATAGTGCAATGAAACAGATTTGAAGTTTAAATCAATTGTTATTATCTATCTTTTTTCTCAAATCATTATGGAGTGAATGAGGAGTATCTTCACTAAAAAAATTATTATAGCTACAGAACTGTAAATTGTACACTTTCTTGAAAATTGCCCTCCGACGACATAGTTCGTGGTATTTCGAAATGAATTTCTTGAGCCAGGTTTTCAAATGTGACCTTTGCAGTCTAACTGCTTGTTGTTTTTGGGAAACAATGAGCATCTTTTTGGTTTTATTGAAGATTATCGTAAAGTCGATATTTCTTATTTCCTTTTCTTCCAAAGGTCTCAACTTATACTTCTTCCTAGGACAGTATGAAATAACTAGCAAAGATGTGTATTCATGTTTTACTTGGTTTGGCATAATGAACTAAATAAAGCCACTTCAACCAAGGCTATCAAAATTAAAATTGATCCCACAAGCTTCTCTTTCCTTTTAAAAGAATAACCTGCAATATAATTTCTACTTGAACAGTACATTGCGTAGCTGTAAGAGTTTTGCAAAATCTAGATTATACAAATATGAAACAAGGATAATCAAGGAAACCTAAAAATGGTAGTAAACTACTATTGCAGTAAATAGGTAGATAACTTGAAAAAGAATGAACGCTGCCAAGACAAAAACACACAGAATATAGAAAGTCTAGATAAATTACAAATGAAAAAAAGACAGCGGAACAGATGAATTATCAGTAAACAGAAATTTGCACAAAACTACCTATTAATGGAATAGATACAGCTCATTACAAATCACTCAGGTTTACTTATGGTAACGGCAATGATCAATCATAAGAACATTTTTCATTCAGTATGAAAAATATGAATATCTTCAACAACAAAAGAAAAACACGTAAAGCGTCGTTATGTAAAACTTAAAATCTTGCTATGTTATGGTGTTAAGACGTTTCGCTAAGTTGAAACTAAGAAAATGTAATAGTAGGATTGTATACTGATTGCAAAATTGCCTCTAAATAACAGATTAGTACAAAAAAGAGTAGAACAGAGCAGTAAATAGGAACTGCTTCCTGTAATTACTTGAGCGTTAATATTATTGTGTTGCCTTGCTGTAATAAAAAGACTTCAGCCGTTACTAAATGAAAAGATATAACACGCGCTATTTATACCTCGTTTTGTAAATCTAGATATGAAAAGGACTTGGGACTGTTTAATATCAAAGCTCATTAAAACACTAATGTTCGCATTTATAGTCAGTGCTTGAGAGAGACTATGCTCATGCTCGACTCCAGCAAGCACGCTTGGTTTAGTGCAAATGCTCAGCTAGCAAGTTAAATTTAACTCGCCTGTAATCTGAGCACAAGTTCGAGCTTGACTATAAATACGGACATAAAGCTCGTAATCGTGAAGAAGCTGTTGCAAAAGGATAACGTACACAGCTCAGTATAATATGTTAATGAATTCCTACAGAGAACTCCAGGCAGAGCCGCCGCCTATTAAGTATGCCGGTTGTTCACCGCACAAGAGCGGCTAATCAAAGGGCGGCATTTTGATGAGTTAGAGGGAGATTTCCCGCGTTTTTAAAGCTTGTTTTACCAAGGCCGTTCATATACAACTAAAGCACTTATATTAACAATAAGCTAATGGAAACAACCATCGAAAAAAGTTGCAAATTTCAAAAGATTACGAAACTCAATAAAAACTGCAATTTCGTTGCCAAGACAAAAACTAGCAACACTAAAATGAGGGAAGTTAGTACCTTTCATTTGTTCGCAAGTTTTAAAAATATGAAATTTTATTATTATTGTTATCGAAATTACTGTTTTGTGCAATAAAATTATTGCCCATTGTTGTAAAAAAATATTTTCTTGTATTAATAAATCGAGGCGTACACGTTTTTTTGCTACGGTATCTAACAGCATTAAAGAGATAAAAATAGAAAACTCTCAACGATACTGAAAAAACTAATTCAATAAAAAGTGAAAATTCAAAGCTTTCAGACCAGAAATATTTAATAAATTTCCTTCTCAGTCATAAAAGCTATAAAACATCGTGTTTATTGAGGAAATAATAAATAGAAGTAATAAACAAATAAGTACAAACATAAATTAGTTTTAAAAGTTGTTAAGCATGATGTCTTTTGAAATATGTTTCTCTCGATTTTCGCGTTAAGATTAAAATTCGTTCGAACTGAAAGAAAACTAAAATTAGCATAAGGCCTAATGTACGTTTCCTGTCGTTTCTCGAAATGAACAAATAAAATTGCGAGACCACCCCACAAGCAATCAGAGGACTAGAGCAGCGTGTAACAGTGTGAAATGATCTCCAATCCAAAGAGTAATAGCCAATATCACAGTATTCAGGTTGAAATGTTTAAAATGTTTGCCGCAGCTGTTTTCTAAACACTTCTACACTTATGAAAACACTGGTTTATCCAACTTTATGATTATATTCGCTTCGATATGTTTTAGATATTTGTTTATTTTATGTCGTGTTTGTGTAAACACGCGATTTACATAAGTTGCGCTTCATGCCTTTATTATTCTCCTATTTATTAAATTTCAAACGCTGCTGCTGCGGCTGCTACTACTGTTGCAGCTTCGCAGGATGAAAGTGCCGTGGAGAAAAAAAGAAATTAATTACTTTCGTGCATATCTATTTTTGTTTTCTCTGAACTTCTTTTTAGTAAATTACCTAGCCCCTATTAATAATAATAAAAAGCACTGAAGCGTCCATTATTTTAAATGCGGATCAAAGAATGCGGCAAACTCTTTTATGTATTTCTCTTTTTATCTTTCAGAAGATGAGATTTTTTGGACACTAGACGATTTATAAATAATAAACAATAAATATAAAACAAGCACGTGCGCTAGAAATTTATCCATTATTTCCGATACAATGAAATATTAAATTTATGGAAAATTAAACAGAACCATACATAAAGGAGCCAGGAATAGAAATGCTTGTTATATTTCGCGGGTGCTTAAACTTAATAAACAAACCAATTGTGCGCCGCCGGAATGTTAATAATATTCCTAATACCGTGCCATGATGGTAGCTGGTGCACGGTTTTGTTTAAACAACAATTTGTATTGTTACAGAGAACACCACTAAATATTTACGTTTAATAACCGCTGGTTGGTTGGCACGTAGCGTGACCGATTTAATAGACCTACCCTTTAAGATAGTTTTCGAAACTTACCTTTCTCGATCACTTTCAGTTTAGTAGTACGTAAAGCTTGCACGTATAGAACGTATAAAAACAAAACAAATTGCAGAGAAGTTTCACATATTTCTGTCTGTAGCTGCTGAAAAGCAAATTTTATAAATGAATTGAAAATCTATTCTTTATAATTGCACTTTGTGTTTTTCTTTATTGTGTTGTTGCATAGGGTGATGACGAATTACTTTTTAATTTGTAACCCACATGAATACAGAATTAATACTGTGTCACGATCATAAAAGTAAAGAGTAAGAGTTTTATAAGACAGTTCTTCAAAGAATTCTTTTGAGAATATTCAAAAAGATAAACAAATCAAAATCAGGAAGATAAATGCTAAGAATTGCCAATTTACGTTCAGCAAACAAAAGAAAATAGTAACGACAAAATAACTTCTAATTACAACGACGAGAAATTACGAAGCTTGTAAATTATTTTCGCAACGATCAGATGATCTGACAAATTCTACTATTTTCGGGTAGGTAGTGGCTTTGTCCTTAACACATATCTTCAAATGTCATTCAGCCATCTTCCGACTCTTCAGAATTCTAATCGAATATTGTCCATTTTTACCTGGTTGTACCACCAAGCCAAAAATATCTCCTTCATTAACAATTTACGACGACTGACTGTTCAAAAACAGCAAATCTCAATATGGACTTGTAATGGAAGATCAAATATTGACCATCAAAATGTTTCGGCATAGGTTACAAAGAGAAATGCAATTTAAGGATAGATAAATCAGATAAATCAAATCACTTTCAAAAGTGACCTATTCGAGTGAACAAACAAGTTTGGGAGATGATATATTGTAATTGAATCTTTTTTGAATAACCTAATATCTAATATTAAATAATTACATTACAAGGTGGTTTAACCTGATACAGACCCAAGCTTTGCATTTGCAAGGCAAATTTTCTGTATCTTCAGCAGAATCGGCGTTTCCCATTGTCCATTCTGCCAATATTCTTTAGATGATACATTACTAAACCATGTCCTATCAGTAGTCTTAGATCGAACTGAAAGAGTTTGCAAGTCAGCTTTAATTCCTTTGACAAGTGTTTTATCAGTTTCTTTGCTTGTCTTTGACCAGCAGTTTTTTCCAGTAGGCTATCATTTGTTCCTTTTCCAATTTTGCCTCTCGCAGTAAGTGTTCTTCGTTATGTTCATTCCACGAAGACTTAAGATACACATTAAAGTAAATCTTATTATCTTTTTCCAGCTTTCTTTCACTCAAAAGAAGAGACTTTAACAGCTTTTAAAGGTACCCGTCTAGTTGGATCCTCCTGTGGCCTTCGATACAAAGACCTACGACGTGAATTCATGCATGGAAAATAAAATTAAGTACCTTCAAGCGATTTTGCTGTTTTGAGATTGAGATCAGCAGCTTCCATCCTTGCTCTCCCGTCTACCGAGGATCCCTTTGTATAGAGACGAGGAAATCGCGTTCTCATTGGGGAATTCTATTGTTCACCTTGTATGGACGGGCATTCGAATCATGTTGTTTTAGCCCGATCTCAAGACTCCTAGGCAAGCAAGCCTTTGTAACCTGCGTAGTTCATCTATTATTTTCTGTTTTGGTAATTGACAAAATTGCGTATAAAGGAAGGTTAAACAGTTTAAAAACTAGGTCGCTACAGAAACAAGGTGCCACATCCATATTTTTCGTTACAGTTTCATTATAATCTACGACTTAAGTTATGTATTTTTGCTATTTGTCCTTAAATCTGAAAGGGTATTTTAGGCAAGCCGGTAAAATATTGAGTTTAAATCTAAAAATTCGTATTCGGTCATGTTGTCTGGCTGATACCCTGTGCAAGAAACAGTATTCTATAGTTTGGTAACATGAAACTGTGTCTTCTGGATAAAATTCTATAGCAGCCCATTCATACAATGGTCTCTGAACTCTGATCTTTTCCAAACACAATTGGGTTAGAGAGGATTTTAATTTTCTGGTACCAATTCATCCCTCGCTCGGAGGTTTTCCTCCAGCCAAAAATTAAAACTGTAGGAAAGAGTGAAGGTAAGGATCAAGTAAGAAGCAATCAGATCCATGGAAATTCTCTGTACCTAGAAAGAAAACAACGTCGAATTGTGTTCAATTTTAAAATTTCAAATTTAATAGGTTAAAATGAGTAAACAGCTCTTGTTTGTGGAGCAACCACTACAATATTAAGCGAAACAAGGTTAAGGAAAGTTAACATGCGACTCTAAACTATAACAGTTTCATTTACATACACTGAGTAATAGATCAAAGAAGAATTTTATTATATTTATGGACTTTTTAAAGAGTCATATCATCAAAACCAATTAGAGAAGTTAAAAGATTTTCAGAAAGATTTAAAGACTATATATGTACGCAAAACGATCTCACACTCAATTTTAAGAACTAGGCCTACGTTATTCCTCAATCAACAAGAATGTTTGAACAACGCCTTATTGAATGATAGATTCTCTTTGCTAAGCATCGCATTAATACTGGTGATCATCAGCCTTAATCTAATCCGTCTTATAGGATGACTCCAACTAAGAAAGAACTGAATCAACTATAAAAGAATGCGAGTCGTCTTGAGCCGCACCAGTAGTGTTGTTCCCCAAGAAAAATGGTAGAATGCCTGTGTATCGACTACCGAAGCCTGAATGCAGTTATTATCCCGAATGTATATCCATTGCAAAGACAGGAGGACTTACTGCATAATACTAAGAAATTAGTATTAGATATATCAACGCTAGATTTCACGCTGGATATCATCAGATTGCTATCCGAGACACTAATCTGGAAAAAATCGCATTTGTGTTCCTTTCGGAACTCTTGCTACTTTACCAAGACTGATGATCGGTATAGAAGTGAACTGAGTGACATAAATGATTCTGGTATAATCTGGACATTATGATTGTTATTGCAGGATCGTTTAACGAACATGTTAGTGACCTATAAAACGTTTTCCAAAAACTACAGTTGTTTAATCTCAGACTTGACCGTATAAAGTGTTTGATCGCATATTTGCAAGTGACATACTTAGAACAGGTTTTGGCCTATGAAGGCATACAAGTCGACAGAAAAAAAACGAGCGCTACCAGCGATCGACCGCCACTTACTAATGTTAAAGGTGTCCTCTTTTTCGTGGTATCATCAATGTTTTGTACCAAAATCGCTGACAACCTGTCAAAAAAAAGCCGAATGGATATGGTCTGACATTCAGCAAAAGGTTTTTGATAAACTAAAATTAGGAATAGTTAATTCGCTTGTGTTGCAACCGAATGATTCAAACAAATCCTGCATTCTATGAACAGATGCCTACAACTGTTTGTTGGAGGCTCAACTGCTGAGAGAAACTACAGCGCAGCAAAAAGGGAAGCACTAGCAGTAGTATGCAGTTTTACCAAATTCCAAGAATACCTGAATACAAGTTCAGTAATAGTGCTTAGTAACTGCCAACAACTTAAATGGTTATTTAGTGTTAGAATACATCCCAGGAAGATGTAACGCCGTGGCAGATATGTTGTCCCGGTCACCCTATGGCCACAGCTCATCAAACGATTGTGGAGTATGTTTTGTTGAAACAAAAAACAAGAAATTGAAGATTCTGAATTGAAAAAGATTATCATGAGTTTGAACTTCAGAAGATGACCAGGTATCTAAATGGCCAGATAGAGGTTACATTGTTGTGAATGGTGTGTTGTATCGTTATAGTCTCGATGGTGAAAATGAAGAAAAAATGATGGTAATGCCAGCTCATGAGTCCCAGAGAATATTCGAAGAGTATAATGACGCACCGACACAGTTGTCCATTTTGTTGAACGTACTCTGCAAATAATCGCTCGAAAATATTATTTTGTAGATATATCAGTATGTCGCTGACTATACAAGGCTTCCTACCAGAAACCTGTAGGTCTTATATAAACACCAGCCTATAGTCAAAGATTTCAAGTTCTATCGATCGATTTATTTCGTCCTTTGCCAGAAACTCCCGAGGGGGAAAATGAATATTCCTCATTGATGATACTAGCACGAAATAGATAGAATTGTTTGGGCTTATAAATGCAACGGTAGAAAAGTGTGCTTGTACATTAGTGAAATAATTGTATTATTATTAGTGATAACGGTCCTCAATTGCAAAAAGCATGTGACTGTTTGGGTATGAAACAACAATTAACTACTGTCTACCTCCTAGAGAGCAATACGGTAGACCGCAAAAACAGAAACCTGAAAAACTCATCTTGCAATATTGGTACAGAATGAACATACTACTTAGATGAAGAAATTTTCAACTATACGATTCGCTATGAATACTGTCAAGAATCAATAAACCGGTTATAATGCTTTCTATCTAATATTTAGTCAAGAGCTGAGAACCTCGGATGAAGTTCAGCATGGAGCACGAGAGGTCGTGTAATTGACCACTTCTGTACCCTAAATTACTCACTTTTTTGAAAAATTTAGTCAAACGTAGAATGAAGCTCGAGAGGTCCATGATCAACAACAGGATAGAAACAAGAAGTATGCTGGCAAGTTCAGGCAAAAAAGCTTTGATTTTCGGGAAAACGACAAAGTCCTCGTTATCGGTCATATATTGAGTGAAGCACAGTTGGACGGATCCTGAAGAGCCGCTTGGCAAATACCATGTCTCTGTACTTCAGCCGTACAATGGAGAAGAAACGTCTCCTGTGAGGGAGATCTACAAGCGTAGTCAGCCGCGTAATACACGGAATAGTTCGCGTGGGTGTTTACACTTCACCAAATTGCATAAAGAACTACATACTTCAGGTTAAATAATATTAGTGTATTAATCGCTATTCTATTTACATGTTTCGTCGTTGCAACCGAGTTGATGCTTTGTTTAGTCTTGCTAGATGCAGTGTGTAATATAGAACAGGGTACTGCAAAAAAGCAAAAAAAAACAGTTTTGACACTTGCACGTGAAACATACCATCATGCAATTTATTTTTAAAAAAATACTGCATCAATTTAAATATAGTAGCCACACAGACTAAAAACTGTTTAAAAGGGCACAACCATTATTAATTTTGAGAATAGGCAGAGATATCGCTGTTTTTTGATGATTAAATTTATAAAATCTCAAAATAAAAACTGCTTTCAATAGGCAATTAAAAATATCACAACAGCCGCCGAAAAAATTAATCTGCGAAATTATATCTCTCTTGTTGGTAAACAAAGAAATGTGTTAATTTATTTAAATACAGCTAAAAATGATAAATGTTTCAATTGCTCATTTCAATAACCCGATCTATAATGATTAATGAAAACTTATAATCTAAGTTGGTCATGGACGTGTTATTGCTGTACATAGTACTATAGTTCCTGCATTTTATAAATGGTCTGTAGTTCAAGTGTGCTTTCAGAGGCCGAAATGCAGAAAATACAATTTCATGAGTCATTTTGTAAATTGCAAAATGGCAGAAATATAAACATTCCTTTATTTTACGCTGATTTAGAATACGGTTAAATGTCAATGATAACGTTCAAATAGAATGTTTATTCAAGATCAAGAAGTTTTCTTTTTTCTTCTTTACTGCATGATATAAAAAGAAGAAATAGAGCATTTTGATAAGTATAATTGCTTAGAGTTGGATGAGGGGAATACATTTTTATTGAGAAAACACTATATGTAGTGGATTACCGTAAAATCTTGGAAAATATATTTGAGGACATCATTCTTTCATATTAATATGTTCAATAGTTGGTGAGATGGTAAATTAACGCCCTGAGCACACAAGAATTAAAAGATTCGCTCAGAACATGACGGGGAGACTCACAAAAACTATAACTTGACTGAAAGTTCGCAAAAACCAAAGATCCTGGTAAAAACTTAAATGCCCACAATGCTACACATTATATTTGACTTACCTTACGCCTATGATACCAAGGTCTATTGTTAATGTTTATTTAAGCGGATTAGCTTATGCTTTTGTTGTTGTTGATGCAAACTGGTTTTTCTTACTTCTGGAATGGTGTAGTTAGAATTCTCTCAAAAGATTTCTGATTGATTTAATGGTAAAAACTTTTTCTAATCTCTGTGGAGACCCCTATTGTGCAATATCCTAAACTTATAGACTTTTTCTGCTAGGAATTAGGGTAATAAGGTCAGTTATTTGCTTGTATGCGTAAACTAATATAAAAGCAATGTTAATATGTTTATGAAATATGTCCAGAGTTAGCGACGACCTACATAGGAAAATCAAAACCATGTACACCACTGTAAGAAAGAAGATGTCACAATACAGGAATTCTATCAAACCGAATCGTAATCAGATAATGGACAGATATGGTCAAAAATCAAAGTTATCAACACGGTAATACACTGATTGAGGATCTGAATCGAAAACTGAAATTTGTTATTACATAACAAGTGTAGAATAAAATCAAGGTCTGACCCTTTTTCTAACTACAAGGTTTATTACTTTAAAATATTTATCTTTGATATAAGAAAAAATAAAATCAAGGTTTAGGTTGGGTTGGTTGCTTCGCAGACTATCGAGATGGACTTTTATGCAGAACCGTAATTAAGATGATTATGATAAGTAATATAAATCACTAATAAAGGTATTTCTGTTCATTGTGTTAGTTTTAAATTTAAATGATGCATTGACTATACACTCGTACTACTTGTCACAACATGGCAAAAACGTGCGTAATGGGGAGCACACATTACCATACCCATCACTACAATGGTAATTATGGTTATTCTCATTCTGTGGTTGCTTTTAGGTGTTCCATTTAATAGTAAGAAATATCAACATGCCAGCAATTTCCTTATTATTGAATCAGCAGACAAAACGGGTAACGAAATTATAGAAACTTGAAAGCTAATGGAACCTCCTACTAGGACCATATGCAGAAGAGGTATATTAGAAGAAAAAAAGCTTTTTTTTTATATTGAAGAAGCTTAACATAACAGCACCATCACAATTAAGAAATTGGCAACAGTCAGTTTTATTAACATAAGATATACAGTATCTTAGAGCCATACTTGGCAAGCCGGTTTTCTTTAGGCTCGAAAAAACTTTGTGAATAAAAGCAGTCATCGTCTCTCGGATAGCATTTAATGCAGAAAGATTTTAATGAAAAAAGTTGCAATTGAGATGGATGGCTTTGGTTGTGGCGAGGATGTCTTTTTATTTTCTATAGTTCTTGGCAAAATTGCGCTATAGCTAATTAGATAGTTTACCTAGTGTTGGAAGCACAAACAACCGGCTCACAACGTCTGCGCCTCGAGCAAGAGGATAGACTATCGTCACTATTGTTTGCAGAGTTTGAGTTTTCCAAAGTTACGAGCAATAAACACTGTACAACTCAACATCATGGATTGAACACAATCAACAGATGTCGGTCACTACAGTCAATAAGCATCTGTCATGACATCGACACCTTCACCGATTGCCAAACATAAATATACAAAGTGCTTCAATCCCTTTGCCAATTCAAACGTCGCTATTACTAAAACGCAAGACACCTGCAACCACCAATGCACAAACTGCTGCTATTACAATTGCAATTACAAGGCTGTCATCGTACAGGAGTGACTGTCCCGGTATGTTGTTGCTAATGGTCAGTAGTCAATTTATCCATTTTAACCAACCTGGCTAAAAAGATCTTCAACTTCCAGTCCTCAGTTTCGAATGTAAATTGTGTATGCTTTGAAACTTCACAAGTTCATCTGTAATAATAATAATTTCTAACCTAATATTTGTTTAGTTTTCTTACGTTGAACAATAGTGAACAGATAGCATCGTTACTACTCTTGTTGGTCTCGAGCTACGAGTTATTGTTATACTAAATATCACTCAGGTCCACTGTATATAATAGCCTTTTTCACAGATTATGTAAGAACTGTTAGTAGAGTTCTGCAAAATCCAAGCAAAACGAGCCCGGAAGGTCTAAAATTCTAAAACGTTCTAAAATCAAACTGCGCTTGGTGGGAACTAATTCTTGGTAATCCCACCAATGAGATTTTTGGTATAGTAGCTTTGGATTCTTTAGATTGTTATTACTGCAGCAAAAGTGATTTTAATATGATCCAAATCACGAGACGTTCTCATTATGCTTTAAATTGTACATTTTCTAAATGCACAAAAAAAGACTTTAAGATTAAAGCGATTAGAGAGAAATTAACCAAGACGATTAAATTTTCTTTGTTTTAGACTTTATTTATAGCATAACTTCAGCTGGTTGAATAATTGATTCATCAAGTACTGGGTAGAACAATACTAAGTATATTGAATTGCGATGACAAGTAATTAGTCGAGTGTTAAGTAACAATTACATTGTTCTTTTAAATTAATATGCGTGCAAAAATTTTACTATTTCATAATTCCAAGAAAATTTTGCTCTACAATCGTTCGATTCCTTAATGCACCTTGTGAAGGTAATAATTGCAAGTGCTTTTTAGTCGAGGTTTTTCTATTACACAGAAAATAATTGTAATATATTTTTAATACAGACAGGGTGAATTTTGAATAAATTATAATCAGTAATCATGATCTACTTCTAATTTAGGCAATAAGAGATCTTTATGATAAGCGGCAATTCAACGACTGTGAAACAATGCCAGATAATAACCTAAAATATTGTGTTGTAAAATGAGATAAAGCACATCTAATACTCATCACAAAATTATCTGAAACTGTGTATATTTTGACAACACAATTGCCATTCTTGTTTCCAGAACCTTTCTAGTTAATTGAAGTTTGTTCTTTTTTAAGTAAGTCTAAGAACATAGCAAAATTAATAAATAAACAAATTCAATACAATATTTCTGTTACCACCCTGGAACATTGGAGTACGCGAGTTGCTTATCTAATAACTCGCATGTAAGTAGGAAAAGCAGATATAGCCAAAGAATGCACAGTTAGGAGCAGTAAAAAGATAAGATAAAACGATTGTAAACTCTAGAGAAAATAGTAGGTCAGGAGTGCAGCGTAGGAATTAACAATTAAAAAAATGAAACTGTTATTATTAATCGAAAAACAAAACATTAATAAATGTTTATTGTTTTATTAGAAAATAGAAAATAGCTTATGTATTTACGTTTCATGGATTTTGTTCAACTTCCTGGTTGAATGAAAAATAAATAATTTCTTAGAAGGGCCAATTGTTATTTTTCAGAAAACCTCATTAAACAGAACTGTTCATGTCTCAACTTGTTTCGATAACAAATATACTTCCATAATTATTTTCTTTTATTACGTATGGTGGTGTAACTTCTTTGTAATTGGTTCAAAGATTACATGGGTGTTTGATTAGTTTGTCGATAAATCAATCAAGCCCTCAATGCAACGTTTTTCGGTACATCAACATTAATATCTAAAATAGCTCATTAACATTATTGATTGCGTTATACGCATCTCTCAGTAAATACTCACAAAGTATCAGAACTATTACAAAAATTAAAATGTCACCGAATCCACCTTTTGTAAAATTTCAATGTTATTGCGTAACGCAATCGATACAATACAAAGCCCACAATATTAACCGCGAGATTATTTTTTATTCATGTTGATAAGTAAACATGACAAAATAAATCATCACGAGAAAGATGATTGGACCTGCAGATAAAACAAAGAAAAATTGTTAGATTTCAGGGTATATTTAGAATAATATTATAAAACAATAGACTGTGACCTAAAGATCCACGAAGCCTAAACGGGCAAAATATAAATAAGTTAAAGAAATCATCAACCCACAAAAATACAAAAACTGATGCTCCTATTTAATGCAGAAAAACAACCCTTACTGACGCAGATCTTGCACAACCCAATAATAAAGATATGAAAAATTAAAAGAAAAGATGGTACAAAGCGAAACGAAGCAAATACGAAAGGGAAAAAACAAAAATCATAACCTAGACAGTTTTCAATCTAATTCAAGTTCTAAGTTTATACATCAAATATTCTTTTTGCATTCACTGGTTTATTGTAAATCGCACTCTTCAGGTTAATAATAATAATACTGATCATGCATCAGAATAGTCAATAAAATCGACGGTGACTAATTAACCACAATCAATGGGAAGAGTTGTCTAAGTATGTTCGTTATCTTCTCATATTTTGTAACATTAGTAACTTCTTTTAGGGTATAGAAAAGCTGTTTAGAATTTTAAATTCTTTTGCAGATTGCTAAAGATTTCACTGCTCTTTATCTCTTTGGCTTTGAAGAATTTGTCGATTTCATGCCTTACCTTCTGCTTGGTCATATTGGAGACGTTGTCAGTTATCGGTTATCACTAGATTGAATTATTAGAGAAAGAAAGATCATGTTAAAAACCCGTTAATCGCTAAAAATTGTATCAGGCAAAAAGCTGTTAGAATAGGTGTTCTGCAAATGATGATTGTTACGAATTCCATTAAAAAGAGTTTTGATGATGTTTTTACTGTAAAATAATAAATATAATTTGGATTATGATAATATTAAAATCTATCTATCTATGAACACTAAATTTTAAAATTTTAAAGCCAGTGAATCGATTTGTTTCAAAGTTTGAAGTTAATATTGACTTGTAGATGCTTTTCAAGAAAATCAAATCGACAACAGAATTTTTCAATGTAATATAAATTAACCAGACTAGCTACAGCTAATGAAACAAAACTTAAGTTCTAAAGACTTGATTTGATTTTAAGTGAATATAATGTGCATCATTGTTAGCCTACTTAATTAGTTTTGCGAAAAATTCTATAGAAATACTTAATAATATGTATATAACAAACAGAACTAATCAATCAAGATAATTTATAAATCAATGTATTCTCAAATTTATTTTTAAATTACATACACCTTTTTTTCTTTATTTGGGTTAGAAGGTTATGTTTAATATTTTATTTCTCACAATATAAAAATATCGTTAAAAAATTCGACACTTCCGCCCTGAATATACGAATATAAATGCAAAATTCTTTGTGTATGCTTGGTTATTTTGGGGTATTATAATAACTTTGTTGTCACCTTCTGTGTTTGATTTGATTAATTCTGTTCAGCAGTCAGCTGTTTATTTTATCTCACATTAAAGCTCCGTAATATGTCACTTCTTGTATAAACACTTATTAGATGAGGTAACTGTGCTTGATAAGTAAATCTTCTATTTTTGTGCTGCAACGTAGTTGTTTACATAAAGGTTCTTAAAATATTTATACAAGGTGTTCGATGTTTTGACTTAAGACATTTCAATTGTCATTAATTAATTCTCTTGCAGGATACCTATTCTTTTAAAAAGTCACAAAACCGGAAGCTTTGGAAAATTTTGTACTTTTTCAATTTTTAGAGATGGCAAGTTGAAAGTTGAAAATAATTCAAAGGTAAGTTTTATTTGTTGAAATTGTGTCTATTTAGCAATTCGGCTTGTTGGATATTCACGATGCATTAAGTTTCAAACTTCTGCCTTTCGATATAGTACGACATGTTTTGCAACCGTTACTCCATCCTGATCATGCATCTCTGTTTGGCCCGTACATGCAAGTTTAGCATGTTATACATAGTGTAATGATATACTTGCTCCACTGCGTTGGAAAATACTTTTAATTAAGTATACTTTTTTTCTTTTAACTTTCCCCACGTTGGGCGCCATTTTATTGTAATGATATACTTGCTCCACTACGTTGTGAGCACCTTTTTGTATTAGATTTAAATGCCGGTAGAAAGATGAGATGTTTTATTTAATTTTCACAACGTATATGTTTGTTCTTTCAGGGCCTAAATAATTTTTTTTTGCTGGGTTCACATACTTTCAGGGAACAATGTTAATTTTATTATTTTGGAAGGTTAATTTAATTGTCATTATTAATTTATATCTGTCATAATTTGTTTGTCAAAATATAATATTAAAATTTGATAATAATTAATTGTTCAAAGGATCTCACATTTAAATTATTTCTTTTGTAAGTTTAAATATAAAAATTTTGTTAACAAATTGTATACCTCAAATATTTAACAATTTAATCTTTGTTACTTTCAATAGTGATACTCTAATTTCATTCTCATAACAATAACACTCCAGATCTTTTCGAACACTCACTATACTCTTGTATTTCTCTTCGTATCGTAGTTTTCTTCTTCTTACTTGCAGATATCTTCACCTCATCCAATATAGTACAGGAGTCCTCCGTCATTATTATTTTCTCCAATATCTCGATCAGTTCATATCTCCCAATAAGAAACACATATTAGCAAATAGTTACGAGGGTTGCTATTTATATTTCTGGCCTTGGCAACACTGACTGTTTCCAGGCGTCAGCTGACATTTCCGGCGTAAACTTTACATTGTTGAACATAACCTCAACCACAACATTTTGTCATTTGAGTGCGATTAGTGTTGTTTGCAGTTAATTGAAAAGTGCATTCCCTAGTAAAAAATGTTCACTACAGGACGAAATCCGTGAAGGCCGTCCAAAATCTGTCGTTGTGCCTGAAAACATCGATGCTGTGCGTGAACTGATTAAACAAGATCGTCATGTGACATACCGTGAGATTGAGGCATCTTTGGGCATTAGTATGACTAGCATCAACAAGATATTACATGATCATTTGGCCGTAAAAAAAATTTGTTCCCGTTAGATCCCGCATAACCTGACCAATTCTCAAAAGAAGGCTCGCGTCGACTGGTGCATTGAAATGTTGAAACAATTTGCGAAAGGTGCATCAAAGGCTGTGTATAACATCTGCACAGGTGACGAATCATGGATCTACGCATATGACCCCGAAACAAAACAGCAATCAACTGTGTGGGTCTTTCAAGACGAGCTAAATCCAACAAAAGTTGTTCGCGGAAGAAGCACATCGAAGCAAATGGTTGCCTGTTTCTTTGGCATTAGCGGTCATGTGGCAACAGTGGCGTTAGAGCAACGTAAGACGGTCAACTCTGAATGGTACACAACCATTTGTTTGCCAGAAGTCATTGGAGAAATTCGGAAAACTTCAAAGAAGAGGCGAATCGTTCTTCATCATGACAATGCAAGCTCTCACACCGCTGCTTAAACAATTGGATATTTAACCAGCCAGAAGGTCGAGTTGATGGGTCATCTACCATACAGCCCTGATTTAGCACCCAATGACTTCTTTTTATTCCCGTACATCAAAAACAAACTGCGTGGTCAACGATTTTCAACACCAGAAGAAGCCGTTTTTTGTTTCAAAACGCATATTTGGGAGCTGCCTCAAACAGAGTGAAAAAACTGCTTCGAAAATTGGTTCAAACGCATGGAAAAGTGTATCAATCTTAATGGAGAATATTTTGAAAAACAATAAAACTAGTTTCGATCATAAATACTTGTTTTTTCATTGTTAGGCCAGAAATATATATAGCAACCCTCGTATTAAGGTCAATTATAATGTTACTAACAGTTCATTAATTTAAATTTTCACTAATATTTGAAAATATAGAAATTTTGAAATATCATAGTTCTATGTTAATGTTTTCATTTTATTTTAAATTTTGTCACTTCTAAGCACAGTGTTTGAAATTTATCGTACTTTTAAATTAACTATTTTGAATTTACATAAAGTCAATAGAATTGAACACTCACGTTAGTTTATTTTTTTTAAATCCTGCAGTTATGTTTTGATCACCACTTTACTTTTCATACATCGCTATTCTTCATATATTTATCCTTTGTTTCTTCAACTATGTTACAATTGAAATAAAACTTGAAATCATTTTTTATGGTGCCAATTTTTAATTCTTTCATTTTTACTGTTTACAATTTTATACCTGCTTTTACATATTATAAATTCATCTACAAGTTTGTTATTGTAAACTTTTTATTCTCCATTTCAAAAAACAAAACATATCAATTCACAAGAAACTCCCTTATCAACAATTTTTTCTTCAATTATCCTCTATTTTTTCCCCAAACTATCCTATTTTTTTTATTTTTCTTTTTTATCTAGGAGTCTCTCTTTTTATAAACTACTTTTTATTACATT